>OMNZ01005949.1:1892-14729 GCA_900303255.1 Lesueurigobius sanzi | reverse complement strand
ATATTTTTGATTCATTTTAATACCATTACGTTGTTATTTATTCAGTTAATTGCTTTAAATAATATGTCCAGTCTTTATTGTTTTGGCTTATTTCCTACAGTTTTTGATTGTAGACACCTGGGGGCGCTAGTGTAGGGTGACCAGATTTTTCACATTAAAAACTGGGACAAAATATACATTTTTTTACTCACTTTTTTTTTGTTTTTCCTGATTTTTTTTCCTAATTTTTTTCTCTTTTTTTGTTATTTATTTCTAATTTTTTTCACAATTTTTTGTTTTTCATAATTTTTCAAACATATTTTTGTCATCTTTTTTCAATTTTCCATCATTCTTTTGTACTTTTCTTCCATTTTTGGTATTTTTTTCATAATTTTTCTCACATTTTTATTACTTTTTTCTGTGTTTTCTTATTTTTTGGTAATTTTTCTTTCTGCATTTTTTTGTCTTGGTCAAAAGTCATAAAGTATCAAGTAAATATGCGGCTTTGGACATGGCACTGGTGAAAAACTGGGACAACTGGGACAGAGGTGGTGTCAAACTGGGACAAATGAATGGTTTCAGATAAATTTACAGGGACATGGGACAGAGGGCTCAAAACTGGGACTGTCCCGGGTAAACTGGGACAACTGGTCACCCTACACTAGTGGGCAGGTAAAAGATGATATACAGTATAGGAGTGTCCCGGGAGAATATTTTTTTCCCCCGGGACAGGCCATTAAAAAGAAGGACAATCAGGTAAAACCGGGACAGGTGGCAACACTAGTTGTAATCCAACATTACTTTACTTTGTCCCGCACCTCCCCTGCCTCACAGTGCACTCCCACCACGCCCCTCACCTGCCCCAATACCAGACATACGCAAACATGTGCAGGGATCGCAAAATAAATGTTTTGGAGCAGGGTTTAGCATTAGGAAAGAAGTTTAAGACGGCGAATTGAAAAGAAGTTGCAGTTGAAATCCTCATGTTTGTTTAATAGTCCAATATCTACTGCAGGGAACTCTTGGGTAATTTTTACCTTGCTAGATGAAAAACCATCAAGATAGATTTTCAAGAGGCATTCAAGGGGTATATATGTGATGGGTCATGGATTCCAGGGACACAAGACTCCAGCACAAAATAGCAAAATAACGTTTCCTCCTTTTTTCACTAAACGTGGTCCATATGAAAGTGGCGCCAAGTATCATGAATGACAGAAATGTCCGCACTTCAGCCTCTTTCCGCCATTTTAGCACAGGGGAAAAACATTTATTGACAGTCAGCTGTGCATCTCCATCTCAAAGCCACCAAACACTCGAGGACAGTGAGGTTAGGGTTTTTTCGAAAGAAATAGATACTTGGAGAGAGGAGTCAAAGAGGCCATATTTGTTAAAAAAGAAAATCCAGCTATGAATCGCAGTGGAGGTCTCCGTTATAAATTAGACCCAATTTATGACAACTTACTGAGACCGAAACCTATTGACAATAACAACCTGAGAGTGAAACAATCTGCACTGTAATGCGAATGACCCTGAACTACTGGGAGCATAGGGCCATAGGGGAGTGTCAAAAGTTAGCCCAGAGTGAGACAATAAAGCGATAACGAGCCATATTAAGTATGAATAGGCTAGATGTTGGTACTTTTAGCACCAAGAGAGGAGGGACTTAGAGGTTGACTCCTCCTGCTGGTTCACTCTTAAGAGACCCACAGCGTGCTCAAGTCTTTAGTAGCTGATGAGGATCTTTGGACTAAGATCGAAACGTAATACACTTCAACTACAGAGTACAGATGGACTCCTCACAGGTTGACTCCTCCTGCTGGTTCACTCTTAAGAGTCCCACAGCGTGCTCAAGTCTTTAGTAGCTGATGAGGATCTTTGGACTAAGATCGAAACGTAATACACTTCAACTACAGAGTACAGATGAAGACTGAAGGAAATTTGCCTACGATTTATTGACAGTATTTTTAGTGCTACGTCACCACCATCTCCTTAACTGGCAGTCGCTTCAGCCAATGACAAAATGGTGACGGAAGTGAGACGCAAATGAGCTGAGAGCTGAGGCGTTTTTCTCCGTTTTAGCTTTTGCAATGGTGCGATTTCAAATGGCCACAACTTCTCCAAATATCATCAGATTCCCATGTGTTACATATCGTTGGAAAGCTTAGAAACTACACTTTCAGAATCAGGGAATTACTCAAAATGCCCCAGGGACGACATCACATATTCTCATCACATTCTAAATAGAACAATTAGGTGCCAAAAACACAGACGTGCATATAAGTTGTAGTTCAGCCTATATATTATTAATAGTATTAATTGGGAAATTAATCATTTATTAAAAAGTATTATCTCATCTGATCTACTTATCTTACTTTGCTAATGCTAAATATATGATTAATTCTTTGAGTTGTATACAAGATACATTTGTTTCCCCTTTGCACCTTGAAACCACCTTCAGGGCAGTGTGTGGAGGTGGAGTAAGGGGCGTGGGTGAGGGGGGAGGGGGGGCAGACAGGGCTTCACTAATGACACCTATTGAAGAATAAAAACTCATAGAATAGCTTATTGTGGCTTTGAATTCGTCATTGCTGTACTTAGTGTCTTAATTTTACATTAGTGTGACCCCCATATTACAACTATTACAGCTAATGCCCCTATTATCATGACGTCATTATGTTGCACTGTAGTGTTGGTGAAGGCGCTCTTTCAACTCTTTTCACTCTGGAAGTATTTGGCTCTTCGCTTTCGCTCTGGCTTTTGAACGGCGTCTGCTTTGGTTCGGCACAAATCCAGCAGCAGGGATTTCCCTCCTCAACCAGAAAAGTGGAGCCAGAGAGCGTTTGACTTCTCCCGAGTGAACTCTCAAATGCATTATAACATAAACCCAACTTTTGGAGGAGCTCTTTGAGTCTGCACAGCGAGACACGAGCCAGACTACTGTGGTGGAAATGCAAAACACAAGTGACACACTACAGCAGTCTCCGTGCTTGAAATAGTGTTCCTGTTAAAACTATTGTGAGAACAGCCATTTTTTTCACTCCTTGAACAGAAAGAAAATATTGAAAACCCTTTTTTTTTTTGGTTTTGATTCCTGGACTGGGTGGGGCTTTCAGTTTAAACGTTGCATGTTCCTCTCGTGTCTGGGTGGGTGTCCACAAGTGCTCTGGTTTTCAACCCGAAATTGAATCATACACAGTAGGTTAATCTTCCAGCGAGCGAGGGAATTATGACTAACTGGTCCAAATATGAATATATATTTGGTTTTTTTATATACCAAACGTAATCAAAGAAGTGTCCAGATTACTTTTACAAAGCCTAATCAGTACTTAGTTGGATTACTTTTATGGAGTAATCCCAACAACACTGCAGAGGACACAATTTCCTTTGGGACAATAATGTCTAAACCAGTGGTTCACTATGGGGGGCACCTGGAACTTTGTCTGGTCAGAGGGTTAGGCCATAAGAGATATTTTTGAGTAAATGAAATTGGAAAAAATGACTAAACATAACTAAGCGAGGACTGTATGTGCAGAAAACACTCCTAATTATGTTTATTGGTTGAAAAAAAAATCCTATTTGGTCAAATTTTGTAAAACGTTTTGGACGGTTTTGGACTGGGGGTCCCAACCTGTTTCCAGTCTGAACAGGAGGGGCTCTTAGGGGAAATTGTTGGGAACCACTGGTCTAAACCACGGGTCTTCGACATCAAGAGAGCCAAAAAGAACTCCCAAAGACTCACAATAGTATTTTTACCCCCAGACAACGACGCATACATAATATTTTGTGATAGTATGATGATAAAGGAATAAAAAGAACAAATTTGCTGCATATGAGTCATGAGATAATGGTTGCCCCTGGTCTACACCCTATACATGGTCTAACTACAAACAAACAAACAAACAAACAACATCCACACCTGTGACGCTGCAGGCAAGTTAAATTGACCAATCACACACATGCACTTGTAAATATATTCATCAATTGACCATTATCGTGAAAATATAGGCTCCTTTGTGAATTTTGGTGAAAGCAGACATTCTCAGTAAGGGGTAAGTTTCTAATAAAAGCTGACTTTTAGAAAAGAATTAATAAACATATCTTAATTTTTTTACCCCAGCACCAAACAACCCACATCAACCCGCTCAAACGGTCTTTGTGAAAGCCAAATTGTATTTATTTTCTCTGTTGCCATTCCCCCCTAACATTGCATTATAGCCTCTAATGTAAATGCAAATGTGATTGAGAGTGGTTCATAATAGGCTCCATTCAGCTGTCGTGAATATGAATGGCATTAATAAGCATTTCGTTTTGCTTTGCTACTTTTCCTCATAAACGTGTTGCTGTGACTGATCGCAGACACCCAGCCCTTTATCGCCATTGTCTCCACTCCGTAATTATTTATTGTATAATTGTAAAAAGCTTTTTTCCCTCCTCCTCCTCACAGCTACATTCTGCGCCGATCTGACATTCAGGGTTTTGAAAATTCAGGGTTTAAGGTGGTTGGTAATGGAATTAAAAGACAATTCCAACACTTTGAAACATTAGCTTGTATTAGATTAATTGGCATATTGTATATTGTATAAATTACTGCATTTGGTTTTACAACATGTACAATATCTGATGTTACTGCAATGTTGGACTCTTGCTGAATTGGCACACATCCACAGAGATGATGCTTTTTACTGCAATAAACACAATTGTTACCATTAACTAACATTTTATTGTGAGACAGGGTTGGCAATAAGGTGCAAAGCCAAAACAAAGGTGGTGACAACAAAATGTGTCCTTTGCATTTGACCCATCCTTCAATGCCGCCAGAGGAACCCGTAAAGAGCAGTGAGGAACCATTTCCAGGTGTGGAGTCAGGCTAATGGCCAGAATCACCTTTTTATTTATCCTTTATTTATACAGGTTTGTCCCTTGAGACTCAATGTCTCATTTACAAGAGAGACCTGTAAATACAGCTGAAGGATTCACATACTGTATGTGTTTTGGGGTGAAGGGGGAACAAAGCATCCAGACACAGGGAGAACATGCAAATTCCACACAGAAAAGCCACCATGCCGCCTTGCTAAATGTACCAAGTTGAATGTTACTGTATTGACTACTATCTTTGGCCCTCAGCACTGTACACTTCAATATGTGTGGATGCTTTTGTTTTGTTTATATTTTATTTGAGCAGTTTACATTCTTCGTTTTCTCTCTCTCCAAGATTTACAATTATTCATTACTGTAAGCTCAAAGGGAGTCGGCTGAAGCAAGAAGGCTTAAATACGCCTACCCCCTGTTCAAAGTTATTTACATTTGCATTTCATGATCATACAGTTACATAAGTTACATGTACTTTCCTTCAGATATCTTATTATTGTAATTATCATTGTCATAATTTGAATATTTTAAGGTATATCATAAGGCACATTAAACATGCCTATTATAGTATATAAACTTGTTACTTCCTTGTTGTCATTAGCATTAGCACAAGGGGGGCCCAGCTTCCCTGACCCTGAATATGTGGGACGATCTGATATCACCAAGTAATTAAGAGTCCAGGACCAGAAGTTATTTGCCTTGGACCAATGTTACAGCCAGCCAATCAGGGGTCAGTTTTGCTAGATAAGGGGAGGGGACAGTCTGCTTTGAAAACTTGACATGTTGTGACAAAAATTAAGTTTAGGTCTGCTGTAATTTTGGATAGATCTATGAGTTGGTTTGTCTGAAAATATACCTAAACCTAGCCCTAACCACAACCTTAAAGATTCCCCTGTTCCTAACCTTAATTTTTGTCCCGAGCCGACTATCGAGCACAACTGACTCCTGATTGGCTGGCTGTAACATTGGTCCTGGGCAAACCGCATGACATTGGCCCCGGACTCTTAATTACTTGGTGATATCAGGAACATCGAATATGTGTGACCCATAGTTTAAAACTTAAAGAAGAAAAGTTTGGACACCAATGTCATAAACCATTGTCAGACATTTTCTGAGCCGTTCTGCACTCAAACTGCGTTTAGCTGAGTGCCATCGATTTGTTAGCATCGGCAAAATTAAGGCTTGTATCTTGTGTTTGCTATAATAATTCCCTTTCTGTCAGCAGAGGGCGCGCCATGCAACAGATGAGATGCTTATAAAACGTACAACTTCTGTGTTTAGGTGCCCAAAAGCAGGTTTATCAGCCACAATTGGGTATTGTATGTACAGTATATGTCCACTACTCTACTTCAACCGCTGATGGTACTACAGTAGTACAATATTACTAAAATCCCTTTACTGTCTAGCATATCGTTATAATAAGCTATATTCCACAGTGTTTCTAATATCCAGCCATTATCTCTATAGGCGGAGAACTCCCTCAATGTTAATGCCTTTTTGGGACGATTACATCAATTTGAAATATTGAAAAATAACCCACTAACCGATAGCATGAATCATCAGGCTCGCCGTCCCCTCCCCCTTTTCAACACCTCATTTAGCTCCCCTCCCAAGACTCCTCCGCGCAATCACCTGCTCACGAGCGCCGTCGACGCACGCCACAGGCCGCCGTCTTGGCAATCTCGCAGCATTCGAAGGGAATTAGGGCATTTGTTATCGGTACTGATTCGAGCAAACAGCTGCGCGGGACATGCCTGGGTAATGCAATACATAAATACAGCGCGGACCTGATCGTAAAAAAGAAAGAAGTATCCCGTCCCCGGCGAAGATAAGTGTTAATCTAAAGGCGCAGATGCATAAGGAAGTCTCAGTGAATCTGCCTGCCTCAGATATATCGCTTTACAGTTTTAAGACCGGGCCGGAAGGTAGTGAAATTATATACCAGTTTTACAGATTAATAAGCTTTCGTCTATAGACTGTTTGCTCCTTATCTAAGCAGAAATATAAATTACAAAATTGTTTATCGGAAAAGCAAGAGTTGAACACTAGTTTGAGGCACACTGTAATGGGGAAGGTGTAAGGCACGTATACGTTATGATTCTTAGAGGGAAACTTGTCCTCTGCATTTTGCCCATCCGTCAATACCAATGGGGCCATAATGTCGGGAGCAGTGCGCCATTTTGAGACTCATCTCCAGCTTTAGTTTGGTAAGAAGCACCTGGCAGTTACAGTATGTTTGGATTGCTGGGGGAAAGCAGCATAGCACCAGGAAACCCATCGAGACACAGGGCAAGACATGAGCTTTTAAGTAGGGCTGGGACAATATATTGTTTTGCAAGATATCACAATACAATACCAAATACTTTATGTTTAACAGCTGTGCAGTGCCGGCTGCTCTACAAACTATTTGCAATAGCCTAGATCTCTGTAGATGGGCTGTAATATGATTGGAATTGTTTTTTTATTCTTTCTTTTCAGGAACCGTTCCACAGCGCTTTGTTAAACCTACAGTTAATAAATGTGTGATGGCCTTTGGTTTATAACCTTTGGACACATGACTTAAAATTTCACAATATTTAAATGTATATTGCATATCGCAACAAAAGTGTATTGTCCCAGTCCTGCTTTTAATGGGGAGGGAAAGGGAATCTTATTTGTATCGTGCTTTTATCGGACACAAGTCATCCAAAGCGCTGGGCAATGTGGGTGAAGTGTCTTGCCCAAGGACACAACAGTGAGCACCTGCGGGAGCTGGGAGTCGAATCCCTGAAATAAGATTGTCTCCTCTTGTAAAATATTCTTTAATTCGTGCAGTTTTGAGTAAATCCTGTTCAGTATTTGAAGAGTTTATTTGCAAAAGCAGATGTCTCCGTTTTGAACTGTTTTGCAGACTGAGAAAATTGCAAGAATACGTTGATTTTTGTCATCTGTTTTTGCAAAGAAACTCTTTATTTCCTCTGTCTGGAGGGCTCGGACCTGTATTTCCTATATTTCATTCCATCATAAACTCATCTAAATTTTGAAAGCTCACAATCCATCACCAAACACTTTCTGAGCAGTTCTGCGCTCAAAGTATGTTCATCACAGTGCCATTGTTTTTCTGGCATGCTCTTAGCCAACTCCATATCCAACCCAGTTCGTCACTCCTTACTGTCTTCCCCTTACATACGCATCATTTCAAATCTTTAAACCTCTACTGTACGTACTGTGTGCACTTAAATATGGAGTCATTTTAACTTGGGCTAAGTCAGTGTGGTCTTGCCTGTCACAGCGAACAGTAACAGGTCGACATAGACATAAAAGGTGAAAAATGGCACAGTGCGGAATGTGGCAGCGTCCAAAACCACTGACAGCGGCTAGAGCTGAGCCAGTGGTTGCCCGGGGCAGAGCTGTGACCCAGAACACAGCAGACCCCCAGAGAGAGAGAGAGCGAGAGAGAGAGAGAAACCCGGGGGCCTCAATATGGCTGCCTTCAATTCTCCACACAACAAGAACTCTCTCTCTCTCTCCCTCTCTGTCTCTCTCTCTCTTCCTTCCTGCCTGCCTGCACCGTTGAGGGGAAAAGCCCATGTGGGAAACTGCACCGCCATCGAGGGTGCGAGATAATCAGAGGTGTAATGGAGAAGTGTGCAGTCTGAGGAGCCGCTGACAACGTGCTAATGTTTTGGCCTGTCAGCTCCCCGTGAGTCAAGACGGATGGGTTTAGGAATAGAAAGTAATTACAGACTATAGGGCCTTGTTGGACAATGTGGGTAGTGTATGAAAAAGTTTCAATGATTCCGGACTAACGAGCGATCTTTTCTGTTTTGTAGGATTGGTACAATGTGTAGTTTTCAAAATAATGATGGTCATAAATACTGTGGCGTAACAAAGAACGGGACAATGGGCCTCATTCATGAAATAAACTTAAGGCCGACTTAAGAACTTTTTGGCATTCACAAAATTTGTTCTGAAAGGGTTCTTCTGGGAGAACAAATCCTAAGAACAGTCAGGAGGACTCTTATGCACAAAAACTCAGCAGTTTTAGAATATTATCACAGTCAAAATGGACCCAAAAGTTCTAAATCTTTCACAGCGTGTGCACCATCTTTCTGAAAATTAGTTTATGAAAATGAAAAAATAATTGAGTGAATGAAAGTTATCAGTGTTGGTATAGAGCAGAGATAGTCAAATCATACTTGCACAGGTGACAGCTGCAGCTTGTTAGTTGCGGCTCTGATCTGGGCAGGTTCAGACATGTCATGAGCAGAGGATGGGACTTCATACAAAATACACAAGGCTATTTACAATAAGAGTAATAAGATATACTGTATGTATATTTTTAAGGTGAAGTAAAAAGTGCTCTTGTGCCCATACAGGAAGTTTAAAGGGTGTGTCTTTGTATTTTCATTGTCAATAAATATTGTAAATGTCACATCACACCTGTCCTCCGCTCCCTGCACTGACTCCCAGTTTTGTTCAGAATTCAATACAAACTTCTGGTATTCGTCTTCACCTCCATCCATGGCCTCGCACCTGCATATTTATGTGAGACTCTGCGTTCTGCCCAGCAACACCTGCTGGAGGTGCCCAGGTCACGCTCCAAGCAGTGGGGCGATCGTGCTTTTTCAGTGGCAGGTCTCAAACTCTGGAAATCGTTGCCTTTGGAGTTACGCACCGTCACAGACCTGCCCCTGTTCAAGGCCAAGCTTAAGACTCACCTGTTTAAAACCGTCTTTGACACATTCTAGCTTGTGGCACTCTTTGCTGTAAATATTTGATCATGTGATTATCTTTTTAATTGCATTTTATGATTAGTTTTTAATCTTTATTGTGCTCAATTTTTGTGTTCAGCACTTCAACTGTGGTTGTTGTAAAGCGCTTTATAAATAAATGTTGATTGATTTGTATTTAAGATAAGAAAAGATAAGATCGTTTTTATTGATCTCTCATAGTCAATATAATGTAAATGTCATGATAATGATGGGGACTGGTGTTCTTAGTGTCACGTTCATGAATTGGGGGCATTTCACTTTAAGAAGAGCTTTGTCTCCTTCGAGAATCAGACCTAACATTTTCCAGAAACTTCTTAAAGTTGTACTTGATAACTTTTTGTTAAGAAAACATTCAGTAATGAGGCCCATTGTTCTGGCTCAACTCAATGTAGATGTTTTACCTACTTACCTGAAAGTTCAGCTGATTGGATGAGCATCTTCAGAAGCAACATGTAAAATGCAAACAAAAACAACTTAAACTTCATGAAATATGCCTTGGCAATTGTGAATAAATCAATATTACCATGACAAAACCAACAGGTCCTTGAGCATGATTACCTCATATACGGGAACACTAATAGGTCATGTTTGTACAATACTTAAAACAAATGTTACTTCACCATCTTGAAAGCTAATAGTTTTAAACTAAAAACGAATCTACTACATTAGCTACATTTTCTTGGAAAAGGAATATTTGACATTGATTTGAGGAGGTAAGTGAAATTATCTGCCAAATACAACATTTAGAGGGCTTCAGAGGTAAGTAAATCTGGGTTTCATCTGCATAAAAATGATAGAACACACATTGTGGGCATCTAAAAGTGCACCAAGTGGAATTAGATATATGGAAAATAAAAGCGGACCTAAAACAGACCCTTGAGGGACACCATATTTGAGTTTAGAGGAGGATGACTGATTACCATTAAAAAACAGAAAAGGACCTATCCAATGAATACGATGGGAGACATTGTAGCATTGTTCCTTTACAAAGACAAAGAACCTCATATTCATATACACTGCCAAAGGAACAGGTCTGTGCTTTGTTCATGAGAGAAGCTCTTATTACACCTAAAATAAATGTCATCTTCTCTTATTCCATAAAAGAATAGGTTATTGTTCTTATTCCATTGGTAGATTCTTTTACTTGGTAAGACAGAATTACTCAAAATAGGCTCAAATATACTTGATTCTAGTAATTTTGCAAGTCTAACACTAGATAACAACCCCAGGTCCAGACGAATAGGTTCATCATCTCTACACATCTGTCTGGCCCCATTTAGCTTTTAGTTTACGCAACAGTTGCTGATGGCATGAAAACCTCACGCCGTTCGACATCACCTGTTCATTATGCGGCGCTCTGCTGCTTCCACACAAACCGGGTCGTTTATTTATTTCGTGGATAATGCAAGGAACGCAAAATGGAAATCAGGCATTCAACCATATCTTTAACCCCCGACTCCGCCCTGACTGCTTTCGTGAACAGCTGCCATCGACTGTTAACTTATCACCATGCTCATTACATGTTGGCATATTTATTACTTAAGTAGTGTTACTAATCAAATGTTTATAATGTGTTATCTGTGTAAAGCATGTTTCCAGTAAGACCAATTTGCATGTAGGCCTGGGCGATATGATGATAAAAATCTAATCATGATCTGATCTCCATGATGATCTGCTTATTTGGTAACATCGTCATATCGTGATTCAGAGGTGTTGATGTTTAGCGCAGCTCTGAGCTCTAATACTTTCTCCCCACTCACTGCTTCTACGGTCAGCATTAAACCAACTAAACCAAGACAAAACTAGATCTAAACCAGGTCTAAAATTGGACAATATCACAGACTGAATCTGGATTAAAAAAAGACTAAAGCAGAGACTGAAATCAAGGTCTAAACCAGGACCAAACTAAAATGACTAGACCAGGGACAGGACAAAACGATGACAGGTCTAAACCTGGACAATATCACAGACTGAATCAGGATTAGACCAGGACTGAACCATGAGGGAAACATGTCAAAACTATGTGAGGACTAAAACAGGTCTTAACCAAGACTAAACCACTACTAAACCAGGTCGTCTGAGGATCACAACAACACAAACACAATATTAAAAGCTACATTACATGCTATGTGGGACACGATGAGAACACTGTGAATAATTATGGCCTCATGATAGACTTAATGAAATACTTCTAAAACTCCAAGACAAAAAACTACTAGAGGAAAGAATCAGCAAAAAACAAACTAATAAATCTCATATGACCTGCCTGTTTATGTGAGGGCTGTTTCCTCTCTGCTCTGACAAATCAGAGGCCAGCAGTCTGTTCACGTCATGTATCAGTTCAGCTTTGACCTGAGGCTGAGGACGGTCCAAAAACAGTCGCTGTTCGGAAACAGAAGACAAAGTTGCGCGAAATACGGCACCCTACAGTTCTGATTGTTCAAGGACACAAAAGTAGCACATTGTCTGACCAGGGACCAAACCTCGAACTCTTTGCTTCGTGGGTGAATATGCCCTACCAGCTACCGTTACTATTATATATAACTCTGTGGGATAGTCCATGAGATTCCACGAGCATATTCATAATGAGTTTATGTCAGAAGGCGAGATAAGCGCTAACACAGCACACATGCTAATCTTTGACTGGCTGTGGCGCGGCTTGGCACGGATTCGAAGGGGGAGCGACGGGATGGTGCCAGTGGCTTTGTAAGGGATCCTGGGAGTGTTGAGGCAGATGAAATGTAGCGGGGGGGGTGGGGGGCCGGGAGATAGAAGCTGTGAAATGTAGCTAAGGACAGCGGCACGGGGGGAGAGGGAGGTGCACAGACAGAGACGAACTGTGTGGAGACTGTGTAATCACTTCTACACTCACAGATATGGCCTTCTCCTTATAGCTGCTCTGTTAATATGTCTGCGTTATTACGGCTATCTGCATACTTTTGCCTTTTGCTATCTTAAATTACAGTCGAGATTGAATGATGTGCCATGCTATATCAAAATTGCTGCCTCTTTCTTATATTTATATAATGTTTCGCACCATTAGATTTGCTGGGTATCAGTTAAGGTTTTTTTTTTTCCATTTTATTTTAAGGTTTTGGGACAGTTTTCTCTCAACACTTTCACCACCATTTACTCAAAATCCAGTCTTGTTCTTAACAATGTTTTGGGAGTTTCAAATGGACTTTTTAATATCTTTTTTCTTTTTTTTTACTCTAAATAACATACATTTGACCCC
>OMNZ01005941.1:4272-26679 GCA_900303255.1 Lesueurigobius sanzi | reverse complement strand
TCCTCTACGGCGAGGAAAACCCCCCAAAAAACCAGAAATCATATGGTAAAAAAAAATTGAGGAAACCTCGGAGAAAACCAATTTAAAGGAAAGATCCATTTCTCTTGGACGGATGGGCTAGTGGAGAATTTTGGTCGACCAGAATCCAATAGCAATGTTCAGCAAGAGTTGCAGAAGAAATTTAAACTGGTAAACGTCCCGGGTGGATTGGAGTCCTGCAGCAGTGTTCAACACGAGGGGTAGGCGTGGCCAACACCAATCAGAGGCTTTGGTGGGCTGCAAAAGTCACATGACGAGGCCTGAGCTCTGACAAACAAATGCTCGTTTGTCGGAGCTCAGGACCCGTCCTGTGAATTTTGCTGCCCACCAATGGTCAGAGCAGCTCCCGTTTCACAATGTTTTGATTTGAATTTCTTGTAGCATCCCATTATTGCAAAATAAGTTCCGATAAGCTAGCCGATGATGTCAATGGAACGCCGGCCTGTTGGTTGGCATTCCCCTGATTTTCTCCACCTGCTGCATGTTATCAGCTGTTATTTACCATGGCGTTACCGGTCTTGACGCTCTCCAAGACGGTTCAGCACTTGAGTGGTCAGGTCAGACAACGATATCTGAACAAATGCTTGTTTGTCGGAGCTCAGGACCCGTCATGTGACTTTTGCTGCCCACCAATGGTCAGAGCATAGAGATATACAATGGGCAGCAAAAGTCACATGACAGGTCCTGAGCTCCGACAAACGAGCATTTGTTCAGATATCGTTGTCTGACCTGACCACTCAAGTGCTGAACCATCTTGGAGAGCGTCAAGACCAGTAACACCATTGTAAAGAACAGCTAATAACATGCAGCAGATGGAGCAAATCAGCAGAATGCCAACAGGCCGGCATTCCATTCCAAGTCACATGACCGAGAAAGGTCTATAGGCCAACTGCACACACACTTTCACTTTTTTCTGTAGCTATTATTGCACTATAACACAAACAGTATAAATGTTGCTGCGTAATTTCAACCATGTTCAAAACACACAATCTTGTTTATGATGTATATTTGAATCAGTAAATACAGTGTCATAGGTGTTTTTTTTAAAAATTGTAACATGGACCAATATGGCATGCCCATGCTTTGTCTTGACTCACGACTTTTGAGAACCTTTCTAATATAGGTAGTCTGACTTACTTACATTGTTCAGTGGTGTGAAAAGCTTAAAGGCGCATTGTGGAACTTTTATGTTAACCCCTTAAACCCCAGCGTGCCAAATTTGGGTCCTGTAGGGTATAAGAGGTTAAAGCTGTTTTGGTTGACAGTCCATTCAGTTGCAAATTAATCAAAGTGGACACTTCTAACAAAAGTAAGCACCATCTCGAAGGCCAAATTAACCTCTTAAACCCTATATGAAAATGAATAAAGAATGAATAATGATAGGACCCACATTGGGCACTAAAATCTCTCTCCTTCCCCTTTCTCTGTCTCTTTCCTTCCTCTCTCTCTTTCCTCTCTCTCTCCTTCCCCTCTCTCTCTCCTTCCTCTCACCCTCTTTCCTTCTTCTCGATCTCTCCTTCCCCTCTCTTTGTCTCTTTTCTTCCCCAGGACCCAAATTGGGCCTGTTGGGGTTTAAGAGGTTAAATAAAACCCTTGATATTGGTGCATATTTTACCTTTCAGTGACTCAGTGGCTGTATGAGTGATTTACATGGTGCCTTTACTTTGAAGGATCAATTTTTATGGTGGTATGTATGAAGGACTAAAACTGTCAATATAATAAATAACTAATTCAATAAATAAATAATATCCAAATTGGCAAACAATTATTGAAATATCACTACAAATACTGAAATTAAATTAATGAAACAATTATTCAACATCTTTTTTGTGCTTAAAACAAACAAAACAACAAAGCCTTCTTATTATTTTCTGTCTGCATTGATTTATTTTTTTAATGTATGTATTCATTCTTGATTTATTTATTTTCCCTTTTATTTTTATGCCCTGCCTTATTCTTTTCTTGATTCCTCTCACCAAATGCAAATGAAACAGGCGGGGCTACAAATACTTAGACCTAAGCTATCGAACCATCATAGATAAAGGGCGACAGTGGTGCAGATGGTAGAGCGGGTCGTCTCATGATGAGAAGGTCAGCGGTTTGAATCCCAGCTCCTGTAGGTGTAAACTATCATCAGGTGTGTTTACGATGAAGTGCGCCAAACACAAGACAAAAAAAAAAAAACGTTTTTGAAAGATTTATGGAATTGGGCTTGTTTTTTCAGAAGAATGAGAAGTATGAGCGTTTGTGCAGATATTGTGTCAGTGTTGTCACATGTCCGTAGCGAGACTGCTAAGTCTGACTAAGACAAAATATAGCATGAGATATAGCAGATATAGCATGAGACAAAAACCAATTGGCAATAACAACCTCAGAGCGAAACCGAATCCGAATTGTCATGTAAATGAGCCTGTACTCCTGGGAGCAGCAGGGCCATAGGCAGTATCAACGACTTAGAGAGTAGCTCAGGGAGACAATGGACCCTCGTTAAGTACTTTACCTTTAGCGCTAAGAGAGGAGGGGCCTAGAGGCTGACTCCTCCTGCTGGTTCACTAGCTTTATAAACCCACAGCGTGCTCCAGACCATCAGTAGCTGATGACGATCTTTGGAGTAAGATCGAAACGTCCTACACTTCAACTACAGAGTACAGATGAAGACTGAAGAATTTTTGCCTACGATGGACAACTCCTGTACGACTGAGAACCTACACAAAAGTCTGACTAAGCGTACGCTGACCCAGGAGGCCGTGTGTTAAAGGCAGTATACCTGATTAGAAGAGGAATGAAATTTGTTTTGCCCTCCTTTAGTATATTGTAAACACAGATATGTGTGAAAATAACACTGCATCTAAATATAATGCTTTTTCATCAATTTCATGAGTTTGCAGCTACTTTTCTGGCATTTCTGTGACAGTGATCCTAAAAAGTGACCCTGCAAGTTGTGAAATTTGTTTATAAAGTCATCTCTATGAAGAAATGGGATCAGAAATGTATTAGGAAAGTTAGGAATAAGTTTGGACCACAACTATCAATTGAATTTACTCGCTCCCGTAATTAAAAAAATCAGGTATAGTGCCATTAAAAGCTACCGAAACTACAAAGGTCTACAATGTGATGCTTTCTCAGTGAACACAAAGAAGTAGGTATGGCTGACCAGGTTAATTAATTGCAGTATTGTAACAAGGCCAGATTTTGCATGCAGACAATTAGCAATTCCGAACATCCACGTATTTCCCATGAACGCGCCCTGGTTACTGTGAAAACAATCACATTTTCTGTTTATATCGGACTTTGCCTCTATTTTATCATGGTAATCAAACAACATTTCATCACAATTTGACAATCGGTTTAATTAATCCTCTCGAATCAAATGATGGGCGGCATGGTAGCACAGTGGCTAGCGCTCATGCTTCCCAGGAAGGTCTCGGGGTTTGATTCCCGGGCTGGACGAAGCCTTTCTGTGTGGAGTTTGCATGTTCTCATCTCTGCGTAGGTTTCCTCCAGGTGCTCCGATTTCTCCCATCACTGAAAACATGTATAATAGGTCAGAATGAATGAGAGAGTGAATGGTGGTGGTTGTGTAGGGGCCGATGGCGCATAATGGCAGCCTCACTTCCGCCACCAGTGTTTACCACACACAATGCCTGCAATCAGCCAGTGCACTTCCATGAGCGGAGCGTGTTGTTTTCATTGTTGCTAACCACTTGCTAACGGTGTGACGTCACACCAGAATACCTAGTCAAGTTCCTGACAATAAATGAATGTTAATCTGTTAGAAGTGTGCTACTCCAATGGAAAATATGTATTACTTGATGCTAAAACAAAATGTCTCACTTAAGCCTTGCATGTAAAACTCAATTTACATTAATACAGCTAATGTTTTAGAAGTGTTAAAGTGCTGAGGAAGGAACACAACAGACAGTCATTAGTGAACAGTACATTTAAGTGAGGAGTAGTTTGCAGCTCACACATCTGCTCAACTTTAGACTGTTTACTGCAGCCTATGAACACCCCCTGGAGTTTTTAATTAGACTGAGGTCCAGCCTGGTCGTCCTTCTGGAATGGGATGAAGCCAAGTAAAGCGACATTAGGTCTATAGGGCCTTGGGTCACACTCTACAATAAGTAATAGCATTTGTGACTTTGTGTTGCATGCTGAAATCATGCTGTTTGTGACACTTGTAAGAAAGGAATGTGAAAGTGAAGGGTGTTGTTTTTTGTTCCTAATGACAGCTCCTGTTTCACAGTGATTTTGCAAATCTTCACATCAAATGTCCTGCTGCAATCCATTGTATCCACATAATGTGACTTCATGAAGCCCAGAGGCATCTTAACTCCTTACAGAATACACTGAGCAAGTCTCAGGAATGAATTATTACTTGTACTATTAGCTAGTCTCAAGTCTGTAGTATAACCAAATCAACTCTATAGTGCAGGGTTAGGCAAGTGGTCCTGGTGAGGGGCCGAATTTCTTCCTCGTCAAAGGACCAGGGGCCAAACCTCCCAATCCTGGCCCAAAGTAAAGCACTACTTTCTACAAATCTCAGTGTGGTGCAGCATCATAAGGGGTTTTGAGGGGACATTTTTACAAGAACTGAGGCATTTTCAGTATTTTCCATATGTAAGAATGTTAAAATCGGATAAATGACTTGAAAATGCTTGAATTAAGAGAATTTGTGTTGATTTTGAGTGGGTTTGGACTGTCTTACACACACAAAAAATACTTGTTCCATTGGGAATCTTAATTGGAAATAGTCTAAATCTACAAACATTCAAACACTTTTTATTTATTTGATCGGGACAGCGCATATTAATGTACAATCTTACTATACAAGTGCATACAAGCTGTAAATGTGCCAGATTATTGCAAAAATGCTAATTTACATCTGTACATCTTTTCCAGTGTCTGTGTAAGAATGTTTCTCTAAATTATCTTGGATTGAATGGAAAGCGTGTGCTGTGGGGGTCGCAAACACCAATGGTCATCATATTGGGGGTTGCGTGACTAAAAAAGATCCACTGCTATAATGTACCTGCCGTTGGACATTGATAACACCACAGGCTACATGCCAAAAAGCTCTTCAAATGGTTTACTATAGAGCCGTACAGAATTGTGCCCATGAAATCGAATAGGACACATCAGTATGTTAGACAAAGTTTTAAAAAGTTAACTTTGAGAATCAATTTGTTTGGTTGAAGCTGACATAGAAATGCATCAGCTGCCTCCCCAATCTTTCATGAGTGCATGAAGTATTTACATCGATTAAATATTACATTATGCTGCATGTGTTTATACAACATACTTGTCCCAATTAAAATAAAAGTATACTGAATGAACAATATACCTCACAGCAAAATGGCCCCGGGTGGAGTTTGCATTTCCACACTGTCTGAGTGGTTTTATATTTCCCTCATCAACCCAAACATGCACAGTAGGACACAAACTACTACTATAGCTCAAGGTGTGGCCCACTGCTCCTGACTTAAGGTTAAGATTTATGACAAAAGTTTCCTTTGGGAACAAATTGTACAAAATTGCAACTAAATTTAAGTTAAGAAAATAAGAAGAAAGAAATAAACGACACCGCATAAGACTGGAACTGTCCGTGGTCCTGAAATTGGACATGGCGCTATACATGAGCTGCAAATATCCGTATTAATTTATTAATCTTTAACTCAAATATGTCTATTATTATTATTTATGTTATTTTCTGTCTTCAGAATAACACCCAAGGTAACTGTTGACTTTAGCCTCTACAAAGCTCACAGCAGATGCTCTAGTGCTGATGAAAGCACACACAGTTCATTGCTCAGTTTATGACTGCTGTTTGTTTCATAGCTGTTTCAAAAGCTTTATTACTGTATACGTGTGAAATTTCAATAGATACAGGTTCATTCTTTTTCCAAGAAGTAAAAAAGGTTAATAAGTTATAGGAAGGTGAGTGCTTCAGGGGGTGAAAAATGTATGCCTGAGTCGGGTGCTCTTCAGGATCTTAGCGGAGAGTGTCTGAAACAACAACAAAAGAGGAGAGCTAAGGCACTCGAAATAAAATAAGTTCTTTAATTAATGGGACATGCCGACACCTTTAGGTACGACCTATCAGAGCTTAATATAGGCATATTATAGAAGTGAAAAGGGCTGTTTCGTAAATCAAAATCTTGTCTGCAAAACAATGAAAAGTTAAAACCATCTGAGGCTCAAAAGTAGCCCAATACACCAATAAGGCATAGTATTCATTTTTAATTTCGATCTAGCCATGTCTTAGAAATGGCATAAGCAAGTGCTTCAATTTTTCAAAGTGTGTGGGTCCTGCTTATTTGGCGACAGGCTGTGGATTGTGGGTCTCACTCCCACTTGTGTCCTACTGCACTTTACTTCAGCTTCTTCCCTCAGCAAACTCTAACAGGTTTGTTTTGTCCCATTAGCGCCAATTGCCGCTGTGCTCCTTAAAGACACATGCCATACAGACAACATTTGAGACATAAACAAGATGCATTGCGCAGAATCCGACACAGCGCTGCAATGTCTCTTCGAAAAAGAGAGTGCGACGTGCGTGCGTGAGCCTGCGTGTGTGCGTGTGCGTGAGCGGGGTGGGGGGTGTCCACAGGAGCGCCTCAGCTGGTGGGTATAAGGCTCGCTGCTGCAGGTATCTGGCTGTAAATACACGAGCTAGGGCCCGCGCTTTGCACACCACAGCCTAGCTACCAACCTAAGGCACGGGCACGCGCACACGCACCACGGGTGGGAGTGGATGGATGAACGTCTGAACTGCTGGGTCTGGATTCACGATGGGATAATCACGCGTGAGCGAAGGGCTCCCGAGTGTTGGTGAAGCTGTGGTGGGATTTGGTTTGGACTGTACTGGAACGAACGAGGGATGTGGGTCTAAATCAAATTCGACCGAAGCCGAGAGAAGAGTGAGGTGGGTGCCGGCCGAGGTGCTGCAGCGACGGAGAAGGTTTGGCGATTTGAGGCACCAGATTCCAAGGAGGTCTTAGAAGGATTCCCCCCACTTCTCGAGGCATCTGTTCCGGATGGATACAGCACTTTGCATCGCAAATTAGGATCGCTCTTGGAGCAACATAACCACCATATCGTAGAAAACCACAGACGACTGAGGCTCATTTTTTTTTTAAATAGATATAGGCTAGGCCTATTTTTTGTATGGAGAGAGCGCAGTGAGGGCCGTACGGGAGGAGGAGGGCGGCGGGCGGCTCCATGAGCGGCTTGGGCACCGCATGCATCGCCGCGCTCAAGCTGAAGCCCCCGGGCCACGGTACGCGCCCGCTCGCTTCTGAGAGTTGATGCATATGATCACAACCACCATGATTTTTATGATTCTGGGCGCTTCAGTTGTTATGGTAAGACCTAAGCTAATGTTATTAAACAGATAACACATTTTGATGATGTATCAGCCCTGTTGTATATCACTGCTATAGACCCATACACTGTGCTTCTTTAGGCGATCGCCTGCTTAATGGACATGAACGCGCTACTAGACCGCTTTCACAATTACATCCTGCCGCATCTTCGAGGCGAGGACCGCGTCTGTCACTGCAACTGTGGAAGGTAAGCTCTCACGAAGCGCTTTTATTTTTTGTATTTTTTTTCGTTTTCTTTTTTTGGACCAGGCCTGTGTCTGTTTGCCTAAATTCATTCCCTCAAGTACGCGATGGACGCACGGCAAAGGCGCGACGCGTTGGAATCGAGGCTGCCTGCTGCATGGACGCGGTGCTGTCTCATTGGCGAGCATAGCTAATCAAATGTGAGCCGTTCCAAACTGTGGCAACCATCAAGTGGTTTCGGTCGTTGACTCTGTCACGTTGGTGCCACTTGGAACGCACCGTTTTAGTTTTTACGCACAGTCCAACCTGCTGCTCGCGGTGATGTGGTCAGGATGAGACCTACAAAATGCCTTCAGTGTTATTGGGGGGAGGCTGCTGGCTGACTCCTCTGATCCTCAGATGCTCCATTCTGATTGGTTTGTCCTCACCTCGAGCCATTTAACCAGATTGTTACCGTTGGTGTGACAGAAACACCCGCACACATAATGATATGGCGCAAACAGAGCAAGTCATAAACGGGATGAGTCAGTGTTGATTCAAGAATGCGGGACCAAGTTATAAATGTGTAAAACAGTATTGTGTGTAAAACTTTCATGTTGGTATAAGTCTGGATATGCGTGATTGCAGACACTACACTGCTTCGTTTTCATTGTTCATTCATTTAATTTCATTGTTCATTAACTAATTCATCCTTTTTTGTTTTAAGTTATAGGCTGTGAAACTGGGATCGTTGTGTATTGCTTAACCACCATTCACTCTCACATTAATATCCCACATAACGGGCAATATGTCTCCAACTTGTCAGTATATCGTGAAACAGAATGCCTTGGATGGCCTAGGTCTAAACTTAAATGTAAATGTGGTTGCGTTTGTTTTGCTTACAGTCCTTTTGTTTCTGTACTCTATCTAAAACATTACTTTTTAAGAAGAGAAAAAACCTCCACAGAAGTATTAGTACATACTTTCAGCAGACAGCTGATTGACAACACGTGGGAGGCGTCAGCGTAGGTAGAGAACTTTAGTGTGTGGCTGTTTCAGAGTCATGTTCGAGATGAGCCGATAAATAAATTGCCCAGTGCAAGTGAAAGTATAGATGTTTGTCAGTGTGCCTTGATGTCAGCCCCACATGTAACCAGCCACAATCCAATGTCTTGTATCAGCTCAAAGCATAAAAGTGAATACATCAATTTAAGTACCGTTTTGTTGGCACACTGACAAAAAAAAAAAGTTTGTTGTTTTTTGCAATTTGATAAGGTGCATAAACTTTAGGTATAAGACACTTAAGGCGGATCTGCAGGGCTATGCAAATTTAAAGATACAGTAAAGAGTTAGATTGCTCCAGATTGTGACTGAAGATAAAAGAAATATAAGTTTGTTGGTTCATGTTTGCTGTTTTGTCAATCGATAGCTAACTCACCCTTCAATTTTGCTTGGGCTAGGGATGTCACGATTAAAAATTTTGGAATCACAATTATTCAGGGGGAAAATATTGCGATTTTATGATTATTCACAATTGGCGGAATCAAAGAAGAACATACAGAGAATTTCTCAACATCTTACGAAAAGTACAGTTCAAACTTTCACAGGCCTGATACAGTATATATTTATATTCATTTAATAGTTTGCACGTGGTTCTTTTCGGACTCGTTCTGCCGTCATCATGCAAAGATGGATAAAATGGATTTTCTCTCTGCACATTGGATTATTTAACCTGACTTCATGTATTTTTGGTGGATTTAACACCAGACATCATTACTCGCTCAAGAGAAACAACGATTTACCTCGAGTCCCAAAACTCTTATAATCACGGTACATGTAGAACTGGTTCATCTTAACATCTAGCCTAGTAAACTAGACTCACCCTAGTGGCCAAAAATATTTTTTGCCTGGTGGGTTGGTCTAGCGTCGCACCATAGGAGCTGCTCTTAGCTGGGCCAGGAATCGGGCTGCACAGAGATCAAAGCAGTGAACCAATGAGTAAATGTAATCTCCAAAATGTAATACCAAACTAATGTATTATCCAAACTTCTCCTTCTCCTTCTCCTTCTTCTTCTCCTTCTCCCTCTCCTTCTTCTTCTTCTATCCAAATGACAAAGTGTAATGTCTAAACAAATAAGCCAAGGAAACCCCCATTCTTAGATCCCCCTCTGTGGGAAGAAAAGTGGGAAATATATAGTTTGCATTATAACAGATAAAGGGATTGTCAACCAGATGGAGAAGACAGACAAAACTCCTAGGTGCAAAATAAAATAGTCAAAAAGGGACTAATGCTTACAATTATAAAGAATCACCAGCCACTAATGTTTGAACCCATACACAAGAACATCCACAAAGCCATCATAGCTTCCCCATAGCTCCCATTCTTGACTTGAGTAAAGTCTATCTTTAGCTTATTAGTCCGATGTCATGCCTCCGGTGACTGTTCTAGCACTATCCTGCCATGAATGATCAAACCACGTAAGCGATCCTAGAAGTAGCACACCATTGCGTAGTTTACAGAGCATGCACAACACATTCAGGCCTGCACACTGGGGCCTGTGTCTGAAGTGACCTGGAAACAACAGAGGCAGGCATCTTTCATCCCATCTCTGAACCAGTTAGTTGGGAGGGATTGGAGGTCACCTGATCAGGCCCGAGCTTGCGAATAGATCAGGGCTATTGGTCTATGATGACTCGAGATGGGATCTGTCTCAGTCTTTCGAAGCCAGTTTTCTTGGGCCACAGTAAACCTGGGGGTTGCTGGGAGGAGCACAAAGATGATCCAGATTTTCGTTGGGAAGTGTGGTGAATTATTTATCCATTTTCAAATTATTTTTATATCACTGAAAAGCACTTTCTCCAACTGGCTTAAAATAGAAGCATGGGAATGGAAAGAGGGAGAACAAGTCTTGAAGATTATTGGTACTAGCTTTACAACAGCCTGCAAATGCTTGAGAAGTAATGTTAGGGTTTGCAAATTTGAAAGAGAAAAATGGCAGTATCACAAACCCAGTGAGAATTGTTTACTCTTAATGTCTGCAGGATATTTATACAATTTATGTAACTGTTTGTGCTAGCTTTCATTTGTACTGAAGTCAAAGGTTTTCAAAGAGGGATTTTCTGTATTGGGTTGCTGAGAATCTTTTATTTTTTTGATTCTGGTTTGTAGAAGTGCCTTCATGGATAAGAGATTTTCATTATTATTAGAAATTCATTACAACCCAGAACATATATAGTTATTAAGATGTGTCATCTTTTGAGATGAATATATATCTTTTCTTGGTTGTTTAGAAAAAAAAACAGATTTTGTGACTGTAATTTCCCATTTGACTATTATATTACTGTACTATGACAAATTTTGGGATTAGACTTTTTAAAACAGTTTATCCTGCAATTTTAGAAAAACAGAACAAAATGCAACCACTATGCACTTCATTGATCAGAATATTTTGAAAATATTATATATTACATATAATAGTTATGATATGTATCTTTCCAAATGACCCGTGAAGCAGAGAGTAAAGTGAGCCTGTGTGTGATCCAGTGAACGTGCAAGAAACAGTATAGATAGTTTTCATAATACGTGCTGTGTGTGTGTGTGTGTGTGTGTGTGTGTGTTGGGGGTCATGGCAGTGACTTGGCTATCGTTGTATCACACACAGTGTGTGTGGCTGCCCTTAAATTGATTTACATTTAATTGTAGTGAGTTAATGGACCTCAGTGGTCCGGAGTGAAAGGATAATCCCCCATGTGGGTCTCCACTTCCTCCCTCAACACTTTGAGCTCTGACCACAATATGCGCTGAATTACATGGGTTTTGGTCTGCTGCAAAAGCCAGTGATGGTTCCAGAAAGATATTAGATGTAGAGAGAGGGCAGAGCCATAATAAGTTTGATTTAGTGGATTGTTTTGAATTCAGATAAAGCGCAAGTTGTCTTTGGGTGGAGATTACTTGTCCTCCTAATGCCACTTTGACTTCTCTTGTGTAGTTTTTCCAATATTGTCAAAAGATTAGCACGCACCGTGTCAACAACTCACTTACAGTAGTCAAAAGTTTGGAAACAATTATCATGTATTGGCTTTTCTTTATTTTCTACACTATTTACATTATATCCCTCTCATTGAAGACTATTACTACCATTAAACTATGAATGAACATGGAATTATGTAGGAAACCAAAAAAGTGTGAAATATATTTTAAATTCCTCAAAATTGGCTCCCTTTATTTTTGGCATTACCTTTTCAACAGTTTGTGATGTGAAACCATTTCTGTGACGACATCGTGAAGCTCACTGAGAAAGTGTGAAAAGCAGTGATCAAAGGAAAAAGCGGCAATTTTGAAGAATCTATTTCAACCTCTTTTGTTTAAAACATAATTCCATATGTGTTTATCCATAAATTAACGCCATCAGTGAAAATCTACAATGTAAATAGTCTCAAACAATACATAAATAAGTGTTCCCAAACTTTTGACTGTATGTGGTCTTCTTATATGCACTAATCCTGCTTCATTTGTCAACAATAGTGCATGTATGGACGTGGGCTACTCAGACTCCCCCTCCTGCAGAACCAAAAACCTTACTGTGAGAGGTGCATAGTCCCCACTGCGCTGCATGGGCTCCTGGACTTGTGTATGTTGTCATCTCCTCCTTGTTAGCAGCTCTGTGCAGCGACAGAAGTGAGGTTTGAGCTCCTGCTGGCCTGCTTTGACAGCTGTGAGATTCAGAGGAGAGAGAGTTTCCCTTTACAGGTATGCTGGCCTGATATGGGATTTTTCCACGTTTACAAGCAAGAGGTCTCATAGTGGAAGTTGAGAGTCTTGAGAGTCAAATACAGTTCATATACCTTGCAAGACTTCGTAGATAAACAAACATGGCTACCTTGCAAGGCTTCGTAGATAAACAAACATGGCTACCTCGGAGGACTTCGTAGATAAACAAACATGGCTACCTCGGAGGACTTCGTAGATAAACAAACATGGCTACCTCGGAGGACTTCGTAGATAAACAAACATGGCTACCTCGGAGGACTTCGTAGATATTGCTGGTCAGGTTGGTCCACAATGGCGGCGCACGGAGTTGCAGCGGCTCAGGACCTACCCTCCATCTGATCTATGTAATTTCGTTGTACATTGTATAATGACAAATAAAGCGCTTTACTTTACTTTACTTTACTTTTTACTTTATATGGGATAGACAGACGAGGGCACTGGTTGCCAAAGTGGGGGGGTCCTGAGAGGCACTGCAGGGGGGCCTCCAATGGTTGTCCACCAATAAATCACAACAAAATAAATTGAGTTTATCATGCAATTTATATGAATTTGTTTATGCACAATCTTATTTAGTGTATTGTCACTGTGGTAAAAGTAAGCGGAAACCAAGACATTTCATTCATTCTTTTTCTTTTAAATAGCGGGAATTCTTATCATGGGGGGCCCCAAGAGATCTTTGGATGTGTAACGGGGCCGCGAGTCCCGCGACTCTCAAGTTTGGGAATGGTTGGATTGGAGATAGAGTAGAGCATAATAATCAAAAATACAATTCAATTTGATCTTATTGTATCTGAAATTATTCCAAGTACCCCCTTCGAAGCTCTCGCGTACTCCCAAGGGTCCCCGTACCCCTGGTTGGGAAACACTGGAGTAGAGGATTACTCATTTACTCATAACACAATCTCTCATGCACTTCAGATGCACCCATCCAACTTTGATGCATCTTGTATATTTTAACATTGCAGGTGAATAAGGGAAAAAAACAAACAAATACATTGAGTGATATCAGTATGAAACTTTTGGTGTGGATTACTGACAAAAATGGATTGCAAGTTTTCTGTCACTTCATGTTTTCACACAAACATTGCCAAACTTGCCTATATTTTTAGTTAGATTAGACCTAATTTAAATAATGGACTCTGGTTTAAATGTATGGTTTAATTTGGTTGATATATTAGTTACAAGGATTTGTTCAGAGGGGATTTGGGATATTTTGTTATGAACTAGTTAATAAACCAGGCTAGGAATTAAATAGTGAAAAAAAACCTCCTAAATAAAAGTTTGATGGCTGTAGGTGCTACTAAAGTGGAGCTGTTGTTGCAAGAGTGTAAGAGAAACACATTTTGAGAAAGTTGAATCAGAGGAATCATTAAACACCCCATTGTGGAGATTTGGTAATTTATATGCTTCCAGGTCGAAGTATATCATTTAAGAGATTAAACTCACCGAAATCCTGAAAATCTTTAAAATAAAATGACTTCTGCCTGTAGCGTCTTCCCTTCATACTGTCTTAATGTATAAGCAACACCTGTATGAATTGTTTTGCCTGGCAGCCTCTCTCTGCTCTCTCCTCCACTTCCTGCTGGGCTGTCCAATCAAGGATGTAAACACCACAAAGCTATATTTTGAGTACTATTTCCTGGTGGTTCTCATAAATGCTCTTCGTTGTTAGGTTGGTTAGACCCACGCCAACAGAGTTATTGCGTGGGTCTAGTTTTTCAGCTTGTGGAATTTGACTGAATTATGTATTACTTTAGACTACTTTTAGGGGGTCACTGATCAAGACAAGTGCTAAATAGCAAGTGAAAATTGTATTTTGTGGCTGTGTTGCACCAGATTAAACTTTTGAAATCATGCTTATTACTGTTTTTAGGGCCACAAATCTGATATGTAAACGAGATAATTCTGCGTGAGTGGAAAATGCACAAATAACTGGGCTGCTGATCCACTTTTGTGCGCGCTACTTGTTTTGCCCAAGAGCAAATGCTTGATAAATGGCCGCCTTAGTGGATGTTGTTATGAAAATGTCAAAGCGGATGATTTGTTATTATTATAAGATAAAAATTGACTATAACAACCATACAATTATCTTACAGAATTATCCACTCATTTCCCATCACAAATCAGGCCCCACGTCAGGCCCGGGGCTAAATCCGGCCCTCCAGCATGAATCCCCTGGCCCCTCAGACGGTTTGAGAAACATGACTCCTTTAAAATACTCAAAAAATACAGAAAATATGATCAGTTCTTTTGAAATCTTCCAAGGGGAGGACTCAAATATGTCAACCAATACTACCATTTGTACAAAACATGAAGTTAAAATGTGGAAGCTTGGCCCCCCGTCTTGTGGCTAGAAAGAATATAGGCCCTCGAAATCCTACCCCTGCTTTAAGGTGTCCCTTTTTCCCCCTAAATGCAGTTGTGCCATGACCACACCCCTTGCATTGCCCTTACCTTAACCATATCTCTTTATCTAATCCTAAACCTAGCCATAACACTATCTGAAATCAAAATATAAACTTACTTACACACTTTGAAGGATTATCTAACCGTTTACTTGTTGTTTGACAGACATCATGTCCACTATGTGATCCCATACGACGGTGACCACTCTCTGGTGGACTCTTCGGAGAACTACTTTGTCAGTGACAGTGTGACCAAGCAGGAGATGGACCTGATGCTGGGTCTGCTGCTGGGCTTCTGCATCAGCTGGCTTCTGCTGTGGCTGGATGGGGTGCTACACTGTGCCATCCGCGCCTGGAGGTCTAGTCGCTATTACGGTAAGGCCTGCATCTTACATCTTCGGAGGAAAGTAAATGAAAAAGAAATATTTGTCAATGTTTTGTCACATCCTGGATGATACTAAATCCATTTACAGCAGCACAGTATTGTTTGCTCTGGTCTTCGTCCCTGTCTGGTGATAGGTTGGCTAGTTAGTTAGCATTTAATGTTAACTTTTAGTTTGCCTTCAAAATGTGTCTTTTTACGAACAAGTTTAATAGCGATCCATCTATTTACCAACGTCACATAAGAAAAGTGAGCAGAGTCCATCTACATTTACTGCCTCCATACTAATTTGACAATAACACAACCATATTACTGTTGCTTTTGTAAATAAAATGGCTTCCGAGTGCTTTAACGCAGTGGTTCTCAACTGGTATGGCGTCAGGACTCTCCATCACCACAGGACGACAAGTCGCGACCTAAAACATGTAAAATATGGTATTTTCCACACAATTGTTGTTCATGACCGTTTAAACTGACTACACTTCGAAAAGTCATCTAGAAATAAGTAACATTTTCTTGATATACGGTTGTGCTCAAGTTTACATACCCTTTTAATCTTTTGGATATTTTTCATAGAATATACACAGAATTTCCCACTCATGGTTAGTGGTTGTGCAAAGCCATTTATTGCCAAAGAACTGAGTTTACTCCTTTGAAATCATAATGAAAGAGAAACTACTCAAATGTCCCTGATCCAACGTTTACATGACCAACAACAACTGCAAGGAAAATTGTTCAGGAGCAAAGAAAAACTCACTTCAGCTGAAATACAGGACTCTTGTTTCTTTCAAGATGTACATTATGTAAACTTTTGATCAGGGACATTTGGCTAGTTTCTAGTCGATAAGCCTAAACAAATGGCTTCACACAGCCACTAACCATGAGTGAAATGAAGGTTTTTGTGTTATCATTCATATTCTATGAAATCCATAAGTTTACATACCACATTGATCATAACGAGGAAGTCTATTATGTTATTGAAATGATGTACAGAAGAAAGGGGTGGGATTATATAAGTGCTTACTTCCCCTCACTCCTTTTCAGACGGACTAAATTGCGGACGAGATTATAAACAGTAAATGCTGTTTGTTTTGTTTTATGTATTTTCATTTTCTTTTCATTTGCTTCACAATTTCATAAAATTACAAGAAGGCATCATCAATCATTCATTAATTGCATAAAAAAAGAGAGTGCAGATAAAACCCTTCCAGTTCTCATATGCACAGCTAAAAACTGTTTTCAGCCTGCATTTAAACAGTGTCAGAGTTGAGGCCTGTCTCACGTCTTCTGGCAGACTGTTCCAGATGGTAGCTGCATAAAACTGAAATGCATGATTCAATAAAAAATAATAACAATACATAAGTTTCAGGTAGCACTATCCAATAAAACTCAAAGGCGCTTTACAGATTGACAACAACAGAAACAAAACACACTCTCAAACAGAACTCAAGATGGAGTGAGGCTATTGTTACGAGCAGTGTTTTGAAGGTAATCAATGAGTCCCGGTTTCTGATATTAAGGGGGAGTGAGTTCCAGAGGGTGGGGGCAGCTATGGGGAGCCAGTGGAGCTGATGAAGAACAGGGGGGGTGTGGTCTCTGGAGCGGGTGTGCGTGTGAGAACTGAGACGGAGGGCGGCAGAATTTTGAACATATTGCAGTCTTTGTTAGTCAGAAGAGGGGAGTCCATAGAGGAGGCTAAGTATTGCAGTAGTCGAGTCTGGATGAGATGAATGAGGGTTTCAGCAGCAGATGTGGAGAGGCTGGGGCACAGGCATGACAAGATATAATTTTTTCACAAAAATAATTCCCAAGGAAAGGCTCGCGACCCACCAGTTGAGAACACATCATAGTATAGTAGTGGTACTGTAGATATTGTGGTTACGTTGAAATACTTCCATCTTGTTTCGTCCAGATGTTTTGCATGAGCCCACTAAGGCACAATTATTTTAGTCTGAAATGCACGAGAATACAAAAAAAGGGTTAGTAAAGATTATTAGATGCTGTGCGTTGGATGTGAGCTCGAGCGGCGCACTAATGGCCAGTAGGAAGGAAGCTGTAAGAGGAGATAACAGTGGAAGTGTGCCAGTGAAGGAGAGAAGGTCACACAGAGGGACAGAGCAGCCACCTGCTGGGCTCACCTCCACACACTCACTCATATGTTCTGAATGCACAAACATGAACCGGGGAGGGGGAGAGGCGATGTCATCCATAAACTCATATAGTGATTAATTTAAAGTAATTAGGGCCCTAGGACAGTGTGTTCATTAAATCTGTAAAATAGTTATAACATAAAGCTCTAATTTCTGTTGTCCCTTAAACGTGTTATGGACCCCACACTGCATGTCTTTAAGAAATAGGTGACATCACAACATTTAAAATCGAGATGGAGGGATGCTGAAAATGGTAACTGTCAAAATGCAGATTTCTAGTCTTAGTTTATTGATAATTTCTCTGTAATTTCTGGACCAATCCATATGAAACATTTGATATGACATATTCAAATTGTTACAAAGTTTGGTCTTTTCTGTCGGCACATATGAACTATAAGGTCTTATTATTTTCTCATGAAGGTGTCCTAAAGTGGAGACAATATTCAAACATATGTGCATGATGTTGGTCCGTAGAAAGGACTTTCAGCCATAAGAATAAAATGGCAGGTTTGTGAATCCAATCACTATCAAAAACAGTCTCTCTCTCATAGAGCTGTATTGGCACCTGCTCCATCTTCAAATAGCATCCTATGTGAACGCATCCGATTGGCAAAATTCCCATTAATTATTATATTACATCTCCAGATGTACATGTTTTGTGGACCACAGAGCTCTTTACTCAATTCTGAAGTTGCCCAATAGGTTGTGTTCAAGTAGCATCACAACATTGTAAAGAGCCTGTAGTTTAAAGTGGATGTGGAGGGCAGCTGAAAATTCTATGGAGGGTAACTGTGTTTCGGTCTTAGTTTCTGTCTAATATCTCTGTAATTACTGGGCTTTTACACATGAAACAACAATTGGAACAAAGTTCAATGTCTTGTCTGTCAATATATATGAACTAAGGTCTAATTAGTTTCTCACAAAGACGTTCAAAAGTAGTGGCAATATTCAAAAACATGTGCATGATGTTGGCCAGTAAGGACTTTCAGGTAAGAATAATATGGCAGGTTTGTGAATCCGATCACTATCAAATAATGAGCAAATATAACATTAAGTCAATTTCCATTTTGGAAATTTCTTTAAAATTTCTTTTTTTTTTTCTTCCATAGAGTTGTATTATCACCTGCTCCAACATGAACGCAACACGAGTCAGTAGACTTTTCAGGTTTGGTTGCGATACATGCAAATTACTTATAAATATACTGTATACAGATATGGAAATAGTAATACACATTTTACAATATTTACCCCACAGCAAAAACATAATTAGTGCTTTGTTTCATTCATATTGATTTGAGTAATTATGTGTTGTGTAGCTATATTGGCATACTGCTCAAAATGATGCGAGGGACCACGGTTTAACACAACAAACCGAGAGAGCGTTCAACTTTCATTTTCGCTTCAACCTGCTCTTATTACGATCATCTTTTTCAACGTTCCAAAGCCCCATTTTGCTAATCCCATTTTACAATCTGTGCAACTCCCTGCATCAGCCCGATTGTGATGACAGAACACTTAAGATCCCCATGAAACCGTCTTACTTGCTGTCAGCAGTATTAGGGCTCATTAGCATTAGCAGCATTAGCATTAGCCTAGCCCGAATATCAACCTAAAATGACACAGATCAATGGCAGGATTGACAGGCAGAGGGGATGGTGGCAATTTGGTGCTTTTCCCTTGAGATTTGTAATTAGTTTAGGAAGCCTGCTCTCATTACAGTGAGCCGTGTAAGCCTCATCCTGCCAACACCATGGGCAATGTAGGCTTTGCGAATATGAAGGATTTCTAGCTGTAGTCTAATTATTTGTGATAATGGCAGTGTTGTAGGCTAAAGAAGCTGTTTTAATGAACCTGTATTTATCCGGGGAAGATTCATTGAGATGAAAAGCCTCTTCTTAATTGAGGGTTCCAGGCGGTAAGAGGCCATGTTACCCAACATTAGCGTGACCAGATGTCCCAGTTTACCCAGGACTAGGGCTGGGTACCGTTAAACAATACCAGTATGGTATCGTAAAAATAACGAAGCTACTACCGGTATCGAAAAATAAACTGGTACCGAAGAGAGCAAATTTTGATGCCTGGTGGGTATGGAGACTGCACTATAGAAAACACTAAAAGAAAAGAAGAAAAATGTAATAAATTGCCATTATTGTTCTGTTTTATGGTCCTACACAACAAAACTAAAAATCAACTCATCAAAACAGCTCAAATTTAGATAAATAAGATCAATTTCGGTCATTTAAACTTATCTAGATAAGATATGACAAATAATTTAGTAAAGGTTTCGTTCAGGTATCGGTATTGTAAACTAAGTATGGTTGAAGTACTAGTATCAAAAAAAAAATTAATGATACGCAGCCATACCCAGGACAGTCCCAGTTTTGAGCTCTTTGTCCCATGTCCCTGTAGATCTTTTGTAACGCCATTGGTTTGTCCCAGATTGACACAAGCTCTGTCCCAGCTGTTTCACCAGGGTCAAGCACGAACCAGCATTTTTACTTGAAACGCAATGATTTTAGGCCAAACATACAGATTTCATAGCGGCTGAAGCTATTAAAAAGCTTTTTTCCCCCATTTAGTTGACATTAGATCTTTACAACAAAGAGTTTTACCATTAAAGATGGGAAAATAAAGAAATTATGTGGATCCCCTTACAATTTTGTCCCAGTTTTTATTATAGAAACTCTGCTCACCCAACCCAACATGGCTACAAACTAGTGCAGAAGATGTCGTCACGTCCGGGGCTTATAGGCAACATGAATATTTAAAATAAATAATAATAGTAAATAATAGTTCTATGATAGGCAAAAACATTCTTCACAAACAGAGCAGTGCTTCCCTGGCGTTGTATCAGATCTGTGATTTACATAAACAGCGCTACACGTCTGAATGCATCAGCTGTTGCCTACCGTTCGCCCAAACATCCGCTGAAAATTGCGGAAGAAAACAATAACAGCGATCGCTCCTATAGCAATTTGAATGATCAAAAGTCCCAGAAACAGGAGGAAGAGTATTATATGGAATAACAACGTGACAGGAGCTGTATTAAGAACATACAGCTGTAGGCTTCGATCACAGCAGCTGTAATGAACATGATCATTTTAATTCCAACTGTATGCTGTACTGTAGCCTACTTAGAGCCTGTGTTATGGGCACATGATAGAAGCTCACATCACTCATTCATAGCTTTCTCCCTGGGGTGTGAATGAAACATGTGGTCATTTTGCTTTACTTAACTAACAACATTACTTCTGCTTATCACGTAACCATAAGAGCAAATAAGTCATATGTTACTTCACAGTCGATGAATGGTCAATATGCTTCCCAACTATATTTTTTCCTTTAAAAAACAAAGATTAGTGTGATTGTGTGGCAACTTTTAAATTAAATTGGCAAACTATAGCACCAACTTCAGAATATACTAAATATCTAAATCTGTTTTCTCCTGGTCCAACCAAATATCCAGCTTCATGCTACAATGGCTATTTTCAGTCAGATCTTTTGTCAGTAGCTGCTTGTCAATCATAACCACATCAGAGCTTGAGTCTTCGTATATAGCCGTCTTAGGGCCTTGCTGCATTCATGGTCATTACTATAAGACTTCTGTGTCTTGAGCTTTTAAGAAATCTTTACTTAAGTATCTTTTACAGCAAGAAAATACAGCAACTTCTCAAAGCATAAAAATACCCACTATGTCCATGAAAAGCTGTCTGTTGTACTGACTGTTATGCATCACCTCGACAGCTGTGTTGCATCAGTTGGATAAAACAGTAGTTTTAACCTACATTTAAGATTTAGAAGACGGAAGATCAATTGTCACGCCTCTTTTTTCAAAACAGTGTAAATCACTTTCAGGTCACTTTGAATCTGACCACAGTCCATTTTTCCTCAGCGAGGTATCTTAAGGATGCAGTTATTTCACACTGTGGTAGAGATCAGGATGTTGCAGTGGAGGTGTCCTGGATGATGCTCTGATTTGGGAGAAAAGTAGGTGAAGTGTGACCTAGAAACTGGGTCTGCCGCTGAAAACCTTCCAAGCAACCTCAAAGACGAGTGAGAAGCAGTATGTATTCAGTTACCTTGTCTAGGGCTGGATGCCGTTCGTTTTATTCCTTTAACGATACTTATTTACAATACCGACACCTGAATGATACTTTTTACAAGACCTATACTAAATTATAGGTCATCTAGAACAATAAAACAGAACAATAAGGCTAATTTATTCCATTAAAGCAGGGGGCTCCAACCTTTTTTACCCCGTGAGCTACTTTTGTGCAACAAAAATGGCAGTGAGCTACGTATGCTTAAAAGAAACATGCCTAACTAGGTCAATAGTAAAGAAAGAAAGAAAATTACTGTTCTTTTTACTTTCTACTTTGTTATATTCACTTAAATGTTTGGATATTTTGTGTTCAGAACAAAAAAAAATCATCTAAAATTTGACTCATCAAGCGTATAGAAATGTAGAAAGTTTTTGGCGAGCTACTTGGTTGGAGATCCCTGCATTAAAGACTATTTCTTTTTAAAAATGGTAGCATTTATTTGAGCTGAAAGAACCAAGTAACTTTCTTTAGTGCATCATAACTTGCCATCAACTATCTTTTTCTGATTTTAGTACCTAAAAACATTTTTCAATGCCGTTTAACAGTACAAAGCTCTAATCTTGTCCCATTCAAGATCCCGGACTCCCTTGAAAAAGAGGTTCTTAATCTCAATGGGATTTTCCTGGTTAAATAAATAACTATGATACACCTGCACATGGGAATATAGGCACCATGATGTTATATTCTTATCCAAACAGACAAAATGTCATATTTCCCCTTCAGAATCAATCATAATGGCCTGTTTTAGTCAGAAGCCAGCCTACAGCGCACAGATCAGGTGTTGTACATGATAAACCCATCTATCTTCACACATGCAGTAGGTGGAAGGTTGAGCAGCAGCATGTGTCTCCAGTGTATTATCACTTCACAGTAACACCATAAACCTGCCCATAGGAGGCCCATCCATATTCATCAGCCCCCAGTAATACCACCATGTCAGCCTTTTCCTCCTCCTCCTCCTCCTCCTCCTCCTCCTCCTCCTCCTCCTCCCCCCCTCTCTTTTTTTTCCTCTC
>OMNZ01005879.1:2754-15686 GCA_900303255.1 Lesueurigobius sanzi | reverse complement strand
ATTTGTTTCATGTGGATTGGTCCAGGAAATACAGAGATATTACTCATAAACGAAATAGAAAAATCTGTATTTTGACCGTTATCATGGTTACCAGCACAGAATGTGTGCCTGCCTCCACCTCAATGTTAAACTATAGGCTCTTTAGAATGTTGTGATGTCACGTGAACGCAAGCTATTATTAGGCCATAATACAGTCAGGTCCATAAATAATTGGACACAATGGACAGTGACCAGAATTTTTTGTTCTTTCATCTGTTTAGCAAAAGGTCTTCAAGCTACAGTTACATGATTGACCAACTTAAAGTACAGACTCTCTGCTTTAATTTGAGAGTATTCACATCCAAATCGGAGTAAGGGTTCAGGAAATACAGCTCCTCAAAGTCAATCGGTTTCTTTTTCAGAGGCTCAAAAGTAATGGGACAGAAGCTGAAACGCCATCATGATCCACCACTGGACTTTCTTATTGTTTTACCTTGTTCTAATCTACGTTTAGCTTTTTAGTTCAGCACTTTAGTGAACTGAAGTTGTTTTAAATGTGCCACAGAAATGAAGTTTGAAATGACTTGATTTGATGGCAGAACTGCAGTAAAGACCTGGCCCAGCAGCTCTGAGGAGCAAACCCACGACTTGGTGATGTCCATGGGCTCCAGACGTCACACAGTAACTGCCCACAAAATAGTTTCAACATAGTATGAACAATAGACATTTTAAAGACAGTATTGTATGATGTAAAATGAGGACAGTGGCAGACTTTTTCTGATTTGGGCTGTGACACTGAGCTGCAAAGTAAGTTCAGACTTTAAGGTTTAATTCAAGATGTTAAATACAGTAAATCCTGTGAAATACAGAGAACCAGCCCAAATCAGAAAAGGTGTGTCACGGTCCTCATTTCACATTATACAATACAGTCTTTAAAATGTCTTTTTTCCATACTATGTTGAGGTACTCTTACCTTAGATACTCTTTTGTCTTGTTAACTGTCCTACTTTGGTCCTACTCTCCTTATAGGGATTGCATTCAAATGTTTAGACTTCAATGATACTAGCAGCCTTGCTGTGTAGGGTTTGTGACATATAGTTTACAGCCTGTGGACCTGTATTAAATTATCGTTACACTACATGACACCAGTGTTGTAATCTTAATCCCTATCTGAGCCTCTGCTTCAAATAAAAGTGTATCCTCATTTAGACCAACATAGCTGCTTCTTCAAGGTTAGACCAGAGAGAGAGCAGACAGCAGCAGCCCCTGATCTGTGAAATCAAGTGAACACAGAACACAGACTAGGAAAAGTCCACTGAGGGCTCAGGCTATAATTGCAGGTACAGTGCATACAAGGCACAGTGCTTACACCATCATTTCAATTAGGTCAGCTACAAGAATTGACAATGTTCTCAAATTACGTTTCCAAGGTACAGTAATTGTGGCCAAAAGTTTGCATAGCCTGACAGAATGTCAGGGTATGCAAATGTATTCATTTCGTAGAATATGAATGATAACACAAAAATCTTTCTTTCACTCATTAGTGGTTGCGTGAAGCCATTCATTCTCAAAAAACACTAGCCAGATGTCCCTGATCAAAAGTTTACATAATATTGTGTATCTTGAAACATGTATTTTTTCAGAGAGTCCTGTATTTCAGCTGAAGTGAGTTTTTCTTTGCTCCTGGACAATTTTCCTGGCAGTTGTTGAAGGTCATGTAAATGATAGATCAGGGACATTTGAGCAGTTTCTGTTTCATTATGATTCCAAACGAGTAAACTCAGTTCTTTGACAATAAATGGCTTCACACAACCACTAACCACCAGTGGAAAAAAGAGATTTTTGTGTTATTATTCATATTCTATGAAAAATGGCCAAAAGATTTAAAGGGTATGTAAACTTTTGGCCACAACAGTATGTTGATTGCAACACAAATACCTAAGTGCAATAGCATCCTCTTTATGGCATCTCTATACGGACGGGGAAAGTTACTCTGAACTTTAAGAGGCAATTCACTCACATAATCAATAAACTTTTTAACAACATTTAAGTTTGTTATGAGACTGTTCAGTCATGCTTGTTGTTGAAAAACTTATGTATTTTTTATTTTGGTGAATACAGATCGATCGATTGATCCAACTGCATTCACTTCACCAGACCTCATTTACTCAACTTACTCAAGGCAAAATCGAATCATAAGGTGTAGGAAACATCACTGTTAGTTTTTCAGCATTTATTTATCTAGACGTGTACTGGTTTATGGTGCTCAAACCCCACAGCAGCTCAGGAGGCCATGCATATACACCGGCCAAGAAAACAAGTTTTAACAGCATAACTGCATTGCATGTAGTAATTATTGGTGTCAGGAGAAGGGTTAGAAAACCTTCCTATGGCGAGCATATTCATGGTCAGACTTGGTTTGCATGCACAGTCTCCACGCCATGGGAGAGAGATCCGTGCGCAGCCCCAGTAGGCAGCGGTGGCAAATTATTGTAAAGTACAAAAAAAACTGTAGCTGTAGGGCAAACATGTAATAATGGCTTCCATGTATTAAACACTTAACTGGGTCTGAGCAGGTTCGGGTCCATGGTCTGGTCTGAGCAGGTTCTGGTCCATGTTCTGGGTGGAGTGTTGTGTGTTTGGACCGAGTCTGCCCTCATGAGTGTCCAGGGGGTCAAAGTAAACCTTCATTGTAGCACAGCTTTCTCCGGTCCGTCTTGGTTCCGTTAGGTTAAACAGATGTTGATTTTAGGAGAAATCCATACAGCTCCAAACCTATTTTTGTCATACGTATCTGTGATTGACTGTTGCTATGACCAGAGAGCAGCGAACTGAATTGCCCCTTGGGACAATAAAGTTGTCTGCTTGCCCATGCACGCTTTAAGCAGCGTGAAAGGGCCTGCTGTCCATGCACTCTCATTTCACATTTCATCAGGGGAAACAAAGCAGCGGAGCAGTCTCCAGTCCGGACGGGACAAGGTCTGAGCTCTTCTGCGGACATCTCTCCTGAAGAAAGCACAGCTCAGGCTGAGATACATGTGCGCTGAGTCCTGGTGTAGACCAGGTTTAGACCTGGCTCAGACCTGGAGAGAGGGGGGGGGGGGTGCACAGTCGGAGGAGAGAATCTAAACTACAGGGAGATGAAGGGTTGTAGAATAGAGTGTTGTAAGTGTGTCTTTGAGTCTTTGAGTAGTAGTGAATACAAATTAATTGAAATGAAGTTTCTCCCGCCACAGTGGCTATAGTTAGAGAGACGGGATTACAACCCAAATCTGCCCACATTTGGCGGGTTGGCAGGTGTTATTAATATCAAGCCCTGATTATCATTATTCTTTATAGTGCTGCCTGCCACACCACGTCTGACTTTGAGAGTGTCTCCACAGCCTTTGATGAACCGCACCGCTCCCAAAGGGGGGTCCAAGCCACTCCCAACTCACTTCAGGACTAGGGCCTAGAGCGCTATGCCTATAGGAGCGGTTTGGGACGGGACGGCAATTTAAATTTGAGTAAATATAGCAAAACAAAGATAGCAGCTTGATAGCAAGGTTGGAGAGTCACTTTGATATTTACAAAAACATGTTTTTCTTGTTTGAAAGGCATTTAATAGGCATCTAACACTATATTACAGCATGCGTTGTCAAAACTTCTAGCTAAAAGTATTTCTTCCTCTGCTTTAGGGGCATGAAACGTAGCTCCACTGCGCCCTCTGCTGGCCACTCCGGATAGGGACCAGAGCGATTGTCTTAAATACTACTGAAACGCAAACTTATGGGGGTTGACCCCCCTCAAGTGAACCGCCCTCACATGGCCTGAACTGCCGGTTCTGTCTTATCGAAAGAGGGCTTTTGCCAGAGTCAATGGCACATAGAGTGTGTGGGTGGAAGCTTCCACTTGGCACAACGGAGCGCAGGTCAAAGTGTTCCCAAGTGGAAGATTCCACTTGGGGAATTCATGTGACGTTTCCATGTTGCAATTTCAATATGTTGCTCTTGTTGCGTCTTGCAGGGTTCAGTGCCTTGCAGCTGAGGCCAAGGACCTTCGCTGTCTCCACATGTAGGGCTGCACAAGGAATCCATATCGAATAGACATGGCAATTTTAAATACTGCATTTACCTAACCTCAAAGGCTGAGGTTTTTTTCTGCCTTGTGTCTCCAGCGCTTCATGTAGCTGAAATATAATAAATATTACCACGATGTGTAATAGCAGTTTTAGAAGACCCAGCCATGAGCCCCAGAGCACATGCAAACAAAGTGCGCATACACTGTCAGTCCAGCTGTGACAGAACTGAAACTCAATTCACTATAAGAAACTCTGAAACAATTATCGTGATAATATTGTGAATTGATTAATTTTGTCCAAGATAATTGTGATTGTAAATTGCATGAAAAGATATACAACATAAATAAATAATATGAAAATCGCACAACACAGTCAACTACAAACTGCCCTCAGTTTAAACTGTTAAAACCAGCATCACAGTTTAATCCAATTATGTGACGCTCGTTTTACGCTCGTGCCCGCATACGCAGGATGTGTGTCTGGGGCCTGAGCCTACCAACCTGTGACCTTCAGTTGCTTGACCTTATCCTGTCTCTCTAAAACTGAGAGAGCTCCACATTCATCCATCGAGCTGAAGCTCCACCGTCTGGGTTTGAAAACATCAAGCTGATGATTTTGCCGACTAGAACCCTGGTCTGGGACCAGTCTGACATATGGACCCATATTGGCTAGAATAACCCAGCTCAGCGTTTCCGTGAGGATGCACAGTCACACTATGTTGGCTTGCTTTAATGTATCACATCTAGGGATGCACCAATACCACTGTTTCTCAAACCAATACGAGTACTTTGATTTGAGTACTGAGTACCGATACAAGTACAACGCATTTTTCTTCAAACACACATCTTGTAGCTGGGCTAAAGTGATTAGTTCTCATTTCCATTTACTGGAGTCATTTACCAATACTTTTAAGATAATTTTGATCAGAATTATACAGTTAAAGTAAAGCTATTTCATTGAATATAATATTTGTAATAAGCATGTGTAATGATGTGTTTTTTGGGCCTCACTTTCATTTAAAAATATTTATGTCCACATTGTACACACTGTCCATATCGTTACTCAGAGCATGTGTATATACATATACATACACACACAATAGTATAGATGGTTACTTATTATTTTAACTAGACTGGCCTCATTTTGCCTTATCCTACAGCTAGCGATATGGTTGTTGTTGTTTTTTTTAGCTTGCACTAGCTTGACAAGTTACCATATTGGATATTTTAGCTCCAGAGCAGCTAAATGTTGGTCGATATGGACACGTTGTACCTCTTTTAAAAGCTCTTTCTGAGCCCTTTTTAGATGCTGGGTTTGTTTTACAGATGCATGTCTTAAGCATATACGCTAAGAATCGGTTGGCAGCTGGTTAGCAACATTAGAATGCTCCCATTGTCAATATTGCAGACGCTGGTTAAATACAGCACAAACTGATTTAGGGGTCTGTAATAGAGTTCGGTAAAATGATGTCATATCGCAAAGCATTATGGGATTAGCAGCAGGTGTTTACCATAATAAACTTATGTAGGTTTTATAAGGTAAAATATTTGAGTTATCATTCAAATAAAAGCATTCTGACACTACAGTGAGTTAGCTGCTGAGTAACTGCTGGTAAATACATCTAACGGAGTTGCTCCTCGGCTCTTTTCTCCACATTGGATAATGTTTCTTGCCAATGTTTGTCTATGGACAACGCTTGCTTGCACCTGCAAACATGGCGGATTTCCACGGCAACAGTGGGTTTTCCCTAACCCTATAAAGTTAGATCTGTTTGGAGTATTGTATTTCCACCCATGCTGCTGTGAGGTGAGCTGCGCTGCGCTCTTATATGCGCTGCACGTCAATTGGTATGGGCCCCTTGGTATCGGGGCCACATTAATGAGTACGAGTACGAGCAGGTGGTACCGGCCCGATATTATGTAAGAAAGGGGTGAAATAACTCATATTTTTTTTATATTCTAGATTCCTCTAAATAGCCACCCTTTGGTCCTTTTCCTATTTTCTGAATGAGCTTCATTCGGTTGTGACCTGAAATGGTTTTGAACAGTCTGAACTGAAAACCATTCCTGGTGACTACATTGTGAAGTTCATTGAGAAAAATGAATGCCAAAAGTGTGAAAAGCAGTAATCAAAGCAAAAGGTGCTATTTTGATTTCATTGTTTTTGGCTAAAACAAAATTTCATAAATGTTCATGGATAAATGAATTCCTTCAGTGAGAATCTACAATGTAAATACTCTTGAAAATAAAGGAAAAATACATCAAAAAATGACCCCAAACTTTTGAGCGGTGGTGTAACTCTGCAGAGGGAGGGATTAAATATGCCTCCTCCCCTCCATTATTACATTCTCTGTTGCTACATGGACTGCCGTGACGCTCAGTCAGTACTGTGTTAAAGCTAATTTTAAACTGCAAACACCCCCAGACACTGACTCACAGTTTCACAGGAATGAGAGATGGAGATACCTATCAAGTTGTTAAATATGGAGAATATGTGTAAGCTAAATAAATAAATATAATTTCATAACAGTTTCACAGGAATGAGAGATGGAGATACCTATCAAGTTGTTAAATATGGAGAATATGTGTAAGCTAAATAAATAAATATAATTTCATACCAACACTTCTGACTGGCGTCAGAAGTTTTACAACACTTTTTATGTATTAGTTTATCTTTATTTTCAAGACCATTTACATTGTATATTCTCACTGAAGGCATTCATTATGAGTTAACACATATAGGGTTTTTATGTTTTTGAACAAAAAAGGTTGAAATATATTCTTCAAATAGCCACATATACCAATACCAAGAATAAAGGGTGCCAATTTGAAAGAATTTAAAATATAAAACATATTTTCATTTGCTACATTCTGTAATTCCATGTGTTCATTCATAGTTTAATGCCTTCAATGAGAACCAGTGTTGAAAATAAAGAAAAACAATCCATGAAAAGTGTTCTAAAACTTTTGACCGGTAGTGTAACTTGTTTATATTTAGATGTTTTTATTTCATATGTACCTTGAATAGTTATATTTGTGTTAATCACTGCATACTGCATTGTTTGAAAGCTATATCCTATGCCAGATATGAGGGTAAAGCAGCAGGAGGGGGAAAAAAAGTTAATTATTTCTTTTCTCCCTGTGTTTTCACTTGCACACAGTAGATCACCTGATATTGGGTGGGTGATGATATATGGGCTTGCAAAATATAAGAAAATAGGAGCACACTCTCATTAAGATAAGCGCTGCAGGCCAAGGGAACCCAGAAATGCCACTGGCATATTGATAGTGTAGTCAGTGTTAAAAGTAAGGTTATAGTATCTGGTGTTCTATCCGCACAGACTTTTAATAGTTGCCATACAACTAGACACAGGCATGATGTGCTGCAAAAAACTAAACGAGACAAATATAGCAGAGATCTTCTGCAAACGACTTGTCCACATACTTCTATTGTGTGTTGGAAAACCTTTGGACATTGCACATGGATTACACTACTTCCCAGCACATGACAACAGGCAAATGAAGGGACAGAAATGTGTTTCATATCAACAGCATTAAACAGTGTTAGTATACAGTATATTTCCCTCTGAGTACTTTTAAACCTTTGCAAACCCGGATAAGTGAGAGTTGACACTGACATATTGTAAACTTATTTAAGGGTAAATTATCAATCAATCAGTTTATTTTTGTATCGCCCAATATCACAACAAGAGTCGAGGGCGTCACAGACATCAAAACAGTGAAACAAGGAACAGATGCAATGTTCAAATAAATGTAATGTCTGAACAAAACAGGCCTCGAGTTTCCCCCATCCTTAGACCCTTCTCTGCGGCAAGGGAAATAAAAAAAAAACCCAGTGGGAAAAACAGAAACCTTGAGGAGACCCACAATGAGGAGAGATCCACTCCCATGGACGGACCGGCTAAAGATCAGGGGTGTCAATCATCCAGCCCACGCCTTGTCAAAATGCTCAATTCAGTTAGGGGGCATCCAAATGACACTGACTTATGGCCAAACCGCCGTTGCTCTGCCCAATCCCGTCAGATAACTGAAGCTAAGCAGGGTCAGGCCTGGTCATTTCTTGGATGGGAGACCGCCGGGCAAATGTATGTAGTGTGTGAGTGATTGTTGGTGGAGGTCGGAGGGGCCAATGGCGCAGATTGGCTTCTGTCAGTTTACCCAATACTACAATAGTAGGTTACCATGACCAAGTAGGAGGGAATAAATAATGTTATATAAAGCGTCCAGAAAAGCACTACATAAAACCAATCCATTATTATTATTATTATTATTATTATTATTATTATTATTATTATTATTATTATTATTGTTACTGTATCATTATAAAAGCTGCACAAACAGAAGGTGTGCTGTTACTGGTTAAAGTTTTACTTTTAGTGTTTTGTTATTGTGTAATTGGACTGATTAAAATAGAATATGGTCATCTACATTACACTAAATGATATCTGTGTAATTCAAAATTTCCCCACATAAAAATATTTCCACCTCATTATTTCTAAACTCATGGCTATGGCCCTGGTTGCACAGGCTTGTAATACAAGTGGTAGCCATTATTATAGTTATATATCAGGCTACAGTCCTGTGGGGCTTTGTCCAATTTTAAAATGTCGATCAAATGAGGTGAATCATTACAATGCTCATTATTATTATTATTAATTTATTTAAAAAGTGTTGTTACTAGTATTTTCCTGTTTATAATGCATCCGTGAACCGCCATCGTATGTGAATTTTTGTGCACGACCCAAAATGAGTTTGACATCCTTGCTATAGATAGTCCCAAGGCAGACAAGAGTCCCTCGCTAATGTCCAGTGGGAGCTCCAGTTGTTGTTGTTGTCTAGTCCTGCAGTTGCCACTGAATATAACAAACAGCTCATATGGTGGCCTAGCTTAGGCTTTAGGTTTAGTGTTGTACCTAGCTGACCTGACCATAGGTTATTTTGAAGAGGCCACAGCGCAAATTCTACTCATAAGACCTCATGACTATGCTAAACGGGGACATTTTGCCACATACATAATGCAAATGTCATCCGGATCCGGACCCAATTATAAGCAGCAGCAGAAGCACATGCTTTTGCACATAGCCTATTTTCTGCTCACGCTATAAACCATTTACATATCAGATTTGCAGGCGCAGAGACAAACTCTCGATTTACCGGTCGATCTACGTTCCTACTCTCACCTATGGTCATGAGATTTGGGTCATGACCGAAAGGACAAGATCGTGGATACAAGGGGCCGAAATGAGTTTCCTCCGCAGGGTGGCTGGGCGCACCCTTAGAGATAGGGTGAGGAACTTAGTCACCCGGGAGGAGCTCGGAACAGAGCCGCTACTCCTCCACGTCGAAAGGAGCACGCTGAGGTGGCTCGGGCATCTGTTTTGGATGCCTCGTAGTCGCCTCCCTCGAGAGGTGTTCCAGGCACGTCCCACTGGGAGGAGAAGACCCAGGACACGCTGGAAAGATGATGTCTTTAAGCTGGCCTGGGAACACCTTGGGATCCCTCAGGAAGAGCTGGAGGAGGTGTGCGTGGATCGGGAAGTCTGGGCATCTCTGCTCAGACTGTTGCCTCTGCGACCCGGCCCCGGATAAAGCGGAAGAAAATGGATGGATGGATTTGCGGGCGCTAATAATATGCACAGTTTGTAATCGAAAATCAGGTGCAAAATCGATTTTCCTTGAATAGCCTGATATGGATCCTTTTAATATGTCTTTTTCCCATAATGCCATTCTTGCGAGTAACGTAACAAAACAACATGGCAGAAGCAGAAAGCACCACCAACAAACTTGAAGGGAGATGTCTGGAAATATTTTGGATTTATAAAACACAAAGACAGCAATGAACTGGATGAGAGAAAAACGGTGCAAGATTTGCTACGTGGAGGTGAAATATTGTAGCCTAGTAAACTAGACGCACCCTAGTGGCCAAAAATATTTTTTGCCTGGCGGGTAGTTCTAGTGTCGCACAAGCCTGGCCAGCCATACGCTCCTCCTTTCTGCTCAAAAGAAGAACCGTCTGGACAGCTGCTCGCAGCCTATTGTTGCACGAATGAGCGACTATCGGACCAATCGTAGAGGCAGATTTGAAACGTGGCGCTTAAATGCGGAAGTCTGAACACTCAAATTGTGTATCATTCTTTAGGGACTTTGGAAAGTTCTAACTTCTTATTAAAATAGTTTAGTAGACCGCCTGTTGATTTTAGCAGATCTACTAAACTACTATACAGTGCGATATTTCTTGTTAAATTTAATGTTTTTGCACACGTTAAGCCGCCATGTTGGTCGGACCATGCCTTTCTCTGAGAGTACGCTCACGCCCAGACTACATGTCTTGTAAAGCGTGTAGTATGGGTGGCCAGGCAAGTGTTGCACCATAGGAGCTGCTCGTAGCTGGGCCAGGAATCTGGACTCCAATCACAACGCTCTGTCTGTGTTGCAAGTTTTTTTTGTTTTTTTTCAATCGTTGAGGCAGGCTTAGCAGGCTGTACAATGGTGGAGATAGCAAAACAAGGAAGATCCTCCATTGCTCTGATTGGTCATAGCGTTGACCTACCACGGCAGAAGCAGTTTGAATGACAACTGTTGGCTCCACCCACAACCTTCAGCTTTTCCAATGGTGCGACCCCAGACTATACAATTCATGCTCTAGTCTAGCTTGCCAGGCTAGAAATATTGAGGAAACACAACGAATTTCTGAAACCATTTATCGAGACACCACCCGCAAACGCAATCTGCATCGGCCCTGAGGGAAATCCAGCTTGAGAAGGCATTTGAATGCAAGTTACCAGAAAGCTCTCCACGAGCCCCGAAAATAACGAAGGCTATCGCTGCATACATCTGCAAGGACATACGACCATACAGTTGAAAATGACGTTTTCACACTTAATGTCAATATTCATATTTTCACTAATGCACCAAGTTAGAGTTAGTTTTTACTATTTGCAGCATTAGTTCTTCTGAGAATGTCTTCTATGTCCAAGTAATATTGGTACTACATGATATCTTTAACAGAATCGAAAATCTATCTAAGTGAATCGTGAAGCGAATGGAATCGATGTAGGAAATCCGAATCGATGCCCAGCCCTGCTCGGTTCATAAATTACCCTCTTTATGTTTGCCTTGTTTTATTAAGTTCCTCACATACACACACAATCTGACACACTTGAAGCATCTTCCTGTGGTACAATCCTACCTGACCAAACCATGTTGTTAATCCGAAACAGCTCCATCATTAAAACAGGTCAGTGTGGCTACTTTTCACAAGTTGTAGCTCACATTATTTGACAGTCCTCACGTCTAAACCGAGGACTATCTCTGGAAAACAGACTGCTGATCCTTGTAGCGTGACATTACCATCTTTTCCTGGTCATTACCAGCGCTAGCACAGGCTGAGGCAATGAAGGAGAGCCTCAATAAATGATCAGTGTGTTCTGCCACACTTGCACATGCTGCATCTGGTATTGAACAAAGACTCATTTTGTTTCTTTCCTGGTGTTACAAGTCACCGAACATCATTTAGATTAGGGGATAAGGGTTTTGTGGAAAGAAAGTCAGATTGTCCAGCTATAATTAGAAGTTTGCAACAATATATATTTTTATTATGAAATTCTGAGTGTATGGTGAGTATATTTTTTGGGAGCTAATGGAAGTCTCAAGGCTTATAGCTGCCTTCATGACAGGATAATTATGCCAACTGCTTCGAGCACGCTCTTCAAAGGACACTTCATCCCCTCTGCCAACACTACATAGAATATCTGACCAATCAGGAAGGCCTGACCTAAATCATGTCTAAAGCATGGTCTGCCCTGGATTATCCCCATTCACAAGGACTTCAGCGCATTACAGTTTTACATGTGTTGCTGTTGCAGAACCATGTGTCATCAGCTGCATGTGACATCGTGTGCCTGCTAGAATCATACTTTTAAGTTATGTAACATGCTCAATAATTGATGTTAAGAATATTAGTGTGGTGTAGTGGAAGCTATGTTGGATAATACTGTATTTCAGTATATAAGAGCAGTTTGATTTAAACTAAAAACAAATCAGAACAATTTTCAATTTTCTTAACAGACCAGTGTGTGTAGGTTCTCAGTCGTACAGGAGTTGTCCATCATAGGCAAAGATTCTTCAGTTTTCATGTGTTCTATGTAGTTGGAAGTGTAGGATGTTTCGCTCTTTATCCAAAGAACTTTGTCAGCAAATGAGCAGAATTGACATGCTTGTGGGTCTTTTAGGAAGAAACCAGTAGAAGGAGTTGCCCTCGAAGTCCCACCTCTCTTGGTTCTAAAGGTTGGAAAGTCATCTTGACCTATTCACACCTAATTAGTGCTTGTTACCTTCCTACTGGCTTTGTTTTCAGATAAAGAGACGAGGTATAAAAGTTTAACATGACCAGTGTGCATGACGGCCATATCAACTAAACTTTGGCCAGTAGCAGATTTTCCTCTCATTGCCTAATGCCTAAATCGTCTGAAATTATCAGCTGGTGGATATATCGGTCGGGTCCTACTGCAGCGTCCAAGGTGTGTGAAAGCAAAAAGTCCCCCTGGCCCCGGTTCACTGTTCCAGGGTCAAATATTTGAATTCTTCTTTATCCAGCGGCTGTGCTTGTTGTCCTCTGTCCCGATGGTTCTAGCCCCATCCCAATACATAATGTGATTTTCCCTTTTGCAATGATCGGAGAGTGGATTTGAGTTGTTCTTGTTCAGCCTTTTGTTTTGATGCTTGTTTCGATTCTTTTGCATTTTTTTTGGACTATAAATTTAGAATCGTAGGCAAAAATTCTTCAGTCTTCATCTGTACTCTGTAGTTGAAATGTAGGACGTTTCGATCTTACTCCAAAGATCGTCATCAGCTACTGAAGGCCTGGAGCACGA
>OMNZ01005876.1:36729-54940 GCA_900303255.1 Lesueurigobius sanzi | reverse complement strand
TTATGTTAGTGTTATGTTTTTTGATTGAATCAACATTAAAAATGTGTGATTTTGAAAGGATTCGTTATGATCTACATTGAAACATTGATTTCTGACGTGGAATTTATCCATCCATTTTCTTCCGCTTTATCCGGAGTCGGGTCACGGAGGCAACAGCTTGAGCAGAGCTGCCCAGACTTCCCGATCCACGCACACTTCCAAACCCAGTCAGGGATCCCAAGCCGTTTCCAGGCCAGCTTAAAGACCTTGTCTTTCCAGCTTGTTCTGGGTACCCGGGGACGAGCTTGGAACACCTCTCGAGGGAAGCAACGAGGAGGCATCCGAAACAGATGCCCGAGTCACCTCAGCTGGCTCCTTTCAACGTGAAGGAGTAGCGGCTCTGTTCCGAGCTCCTCCCGGGTGACTAAGCTCCTATCTATAAGGGTATGCCCAGCCACCCTGTGCGATGTGGAATCTATGCCATGCAAATATTAAAATTGATTATCAGAGCTACAGTAGTACTTTACCGCTCATCTCCACTCAGCTCCAAACCGGGCGTCCCGAGAACTACATGGTTCCATCGCATTTGCAGCCGTCATTTAAAATAATTAGCACGGGCACATGAAGTCCAGTCTCATGGATCCAAAGCAGGCAATCGCCCTTTTTCCTCTTTTGTAATTTTGAGTACTATAAGGATGCATAATGTACACACTTAGTTAAAGTTCCCTGATGTGTATAAACATTACAAAAGTTTACTGCACGTGCCTCATGTAAACTCAAATACAATTCAGATCAAAATAAATCTGTTTGAATTGAATACTTTGGATTGAATTGAATTTAGATTCATATTGAACTACAATATTCAGTTTCAATTCCTGGTGGCACAGATATCACCCCATACGTCTTAAAATGTACAGCTTCTTCAGGATTGGTCCCAATGTCCCCTCCACGAAGCCCTGTGCTTTTGCTGTCCAATGATCTAGTCTCGAGTTATTTTCTTTACACACTATATTCTAAGTATTCTATTATACTACAGTGAATACTAAGGCTGAGGTGCAATAAACCTTAATATAAGAAGATAGGCAAAGATTCTTCAGTCTTCACCTGTACTCTGTAGTTGGAGTGCAGAAGTGGGACTTGGGGGTCAACTCCTCCTACTGGCTTCTCCTCAAGAGACCCACGACCAAGTCCCTCATTTGCTGACGAAGCTTTTTGGATAAAGAGCGAAACGTCCTACTCTCCAACTACAGATGAAGACTGAAGAATCTTTGCCTACCATGGACAACTCCTGTACGACTGAGAACCTACACAGACTTGATAAAAGACCTTTCAACAGCCTTGCAGTCTATTCAAGGACACATTTGATTATAAAAAGTCGATATCATTAATACATTTGACCATAGCTTTCACTAAGAAAAGGAGTTGGCCCAAACAAGAACAAGACGACGAGCCGAGTCACACTTGAAAAAGCTCAAATATTTGTAAACCCAAATATTTTTTTAATCTTTTGTTATAAGTAATGTATCCTTTTTTTTTTCTTTTGTTCTAGCCACGTTACAGTTTGAGAAGTCGTCGATCTGAGACGCCCAAATACTTCGACTGAGTGTTTCATTCTTAAAGATATTTTTGTACATTTTAAAGACCTCTTATGAAATAAAATTGATTTTAATGTTTTTAAACCATTTTGTTTGGCCACTTTATGACCTACATCAAAGTATTGCATGCTTTTGTTTCGGATGCCAATTTGGGAAGTTTTTTTTGGATCAGTGTCAAGGCTTGCTCCATTCTCCTAGTCTAAAATTAGATGTAATGACATGATATGGTTAAACAGATTGTAAAACACGTGCCGCAGAATTTGTAGTAGAAATAATTTAGAAAATGTGGGTCACAGGATAGAACTGGACCCGACGAGATCTATCTTTAGAAACCGTTTAAAACCCAGGACTAAACCAGCGGTAACCAATTTATTTCATTAGTCAAAGTAAAACCTTATTCTCCACTTCCTGTGTGATTCCTGAAGTCACGCCAGGTCTTTCTCCGAAGCCAGAGTTTGTTTTTTGGGGTTAAATTTAGAGGAATGAGGAGTGGGTGAATTTCTGGAATTTCTCTGTGGACCAGCCGCCGTTTTCCTTTCGTTTCAAATTTCACCAAAGAATTGTAAATGAGAAGCAGACGTGGAGCCGAGACAGAGGGAGGATCCAAGGAGCTAGAGGTTAGGAGACAGGAGGGGAGAGAGAGAGAGAGAGAGAGAGAGGGGAGAGGAGAGGAGGGAGGAGTTAAGGAACTACTAAGCACAAAAGATTTAGAGCCACAAGGGCAATGAGCGGAGCATGAGGCATGAGATTCTCCCCAAAAACTTCAACAAAAGAACTTCAGTGATTTATACGAACGAGGAAATGTTACTGGAACAGGCTTTTATATTGAAATCTCTTGCTAAAAATGAAACCAGGGAATTTATATGTCATTGATGAAGATCTCGAAGTGGGCTATTTTGACTTCTTCAACCAACGAGGAATTTACACATTTTTGTTTTTGAGAATCTTGACTTGGGATTAATTCTTGCAAAAGACGGCAAGTTCGTGAAGAGAACAGCATTTTATTTAGATTTCATCAAATGGAATAACAGTTGTTGCATGGGAGTTGATGAAATAAAACCAAAAAGTACAAAAATGTAAATTGGCAACAATATATTTTGAAATGGATGGTAGTTTTACAGATTTAGAAGATAAATATTGTGCATTTTGCTGTATTTATTTAAACTAGTTTGAACGAAAACTACACCTATTAAAGATTATTGGACATTGCTTTATTTAAAAAAAAAATACTACATCATCATTCTTCAAATGTTGAGACAATAGTAAATTAGTATTGATGTATAGTTCTTCTGAGGCAACGCTCTGTTTACCTGCTTTTATTTTGAAATCTGGAAAGTTATTTTAAGGACATTTGAATTTTGCATGTCAGCAAAACTGCTCACATCAGGAATGTGAGCTTACGGTTTTTCATCAAATGAAGGTTTTACCATTTTTGTGTGGGGCTAGATTTTACAACTAGACAAATGGAGTACTATGACAACAAAGACACCAGCCTTACACTCATCACTTGGGCAACAAAAGCCTAATAACGCAGATTGCAGCTTGGATCTGTTCAGAAGGCTGGCCTCCCTTTTACTCCTTCCACAATGCTCTGAGAACTGTTGAGTAACCTTTTGGACATTGGCTGGACACCAATGGATCATCTGTGTTTCCTGTTGAAGTGCCGCTGGCCGGAGCAGTGAAGAATCATGGGAACCGCGGTCCTGTAGCTCAGAATGAGGTCCTCTGGGTCACCTGAGTCCTTCTCCAGTCGCTTCAGCACCATGCGTTTCTCCTACCACCTGGCCACGCCCACAGGTGAGTCTTACTCTTGGCCACGCCCACAGGTGAGCTTTACCACCTGGCCACGCCCACTGGTTCACAGCAAAGTGGAGAAAGAGTCTAGGTTTTTATATGAACTATCGTTATTTTATTTTGTGACTTTCATCTAATGAATGGTGAATTGGTGAATGGCAAACAGCTGATGCATCCAGGCATGTGGTGCTGCTTCTTCCATCGATATATAAATAGGAGATGGACAATGGCCACTTGGCCCCATTGGTAGAAATTGTCCCACATCATGAGGGAAATCAAGATGCCGCATGTTCCTAAAAAGCATGAGGCTCCACCCTCACTGGGGCGTCATGTCGACGGAGAGCCTACATAGTTCTACAGCCGGTTAATCAAGCGAGCTCATGAAGAAATGTATACAAATATATTATAAGACGTTATTGATACATGTGAAATCCACTTAGAATTCCATATGTCCGCACCCTGCCATGAGGACCAAAGAGAAGGGCCATCCTCACCCATTGGTTTGTTCAAATCACAAATCTGTTACAGCGCAAAGGAAATAGCTATTTTTGTGAACATGGTTTAGTATAGAATTATTATTCTTTATTTAATACATTCATGTTGCTCACCAAAGCCCTGGCATCGTGATCGCTTGTATTCCACAATCTGTTGAGACACATTTCATGGTGGGTCAAGTGCAGGAATTTTTACTTTTTATTTTTTTTAACCAAAATCTCAGTTGAAAAGCTTTGAAGAAATCTCCTTGAAACATTTTAGTAAAAGTTCAATTAAATATAAACAAAAATCATAAATCAAAATCTTTTTTCAAACTGTTTTCAATAGATCTATTTATTTTTGCATTGCCCAATATCACAACAGGAGTCATCTCAAAGGGAATCACAGACACCAAAAAACAAAAAACAAAACAATATCAAACATCAAACAAATGAAATGTCACAAACCGATGTGATGTCACACAAATGTAATATTTGAACAAAACAAGCCGAGGGTTTCCTCCATCCTTAGACCCTCCTCCACGGCAAGAAAAAACTCCCAAAACCCCATTGGACACAATGTGAATAGCAATGAACAGACCAAAGGTAAAACTAAATATTGCAACATAGTTTATACAGTAAGAGGAAGAAGAGGATAGAGCTCAGTGTTCCGTACTTCCCCCAGCATTATAGCTCCTATAGCAGCTTGCTTCTGCTGTAGGTTTAGTTCTGAGCCTAGCTGACCTGACTGTAAGCTATTTCGAAAAGGAACGTTTTGAGCCTAGTCTTAAAAATGGAGACTGTGTCTGTTTCTTTAACATGAGATGGAAGTTTATTCCATAAAACCGGAGCTTGGAGCTGAAGGCTTTTTCCTATTATGCTTTTAGAAATGTGTGGAATCACCAGTAGTTCTGTGTTTGAGAGCGAAGTGCTCTGTTTGGCTGATATGGCACTATAGCTTCTTGGATATAGATCGGAGCCATCCCATTTATGGCCTTATAGTACAGTATGTGAGAAGAAGGATTTTAAATTGAATTCTAAACTCAACAGGAAGCCAGTGGAGAGACTTCAGCACTGGAGTTATATGCTCTCTTCTATCAGTCCCTGTTAATAGGTCGGGTTGTTCCGATAACTATCCTGCTGGTATTGCATTCCATGTCGATGCACATTTTTCAGGTATCAATACTGGCAAGTATCTGTTGCCATAGTATGTTTTTGCAAGCGGCTCCAGTACACATGCAGCTGCTCACATCTTAAATACCAGCTGTTGGGGCTCTGAAGTCACTGAAACCTCTAATAATCACAGCATACTGTATATATCTGTTACCTATTTTGCCTTCATCTAGTCTTTAGAGTGAAGCAGCATATTGGCAGAATCATTGTACGTCACAGCACAAATACTTTGTGTATTATGCTTGTTTTTATTTTATCTATTGTAGTATCAGACTGGTTAGCGTCTCATGGCCATGCACATTCAACAACTCATGCTCAAATTGCTTCCTCCAGTTGTTTTTATACTTGGAAATGAAGGCTGGTATAGTATTTTTCCATTCAAATGCAGTACAAATACTGTCCTGGCTTCTATTTATGTTCTAAAGGTTGTTTATTGAAGCCTAGTAGGCAACGTCCATTGGTCTTTGGGTCACACCACTTCACTTCATTAAACCAAATGTAATTATGACTCCGAGGAGGTCACGTGACACGCCAGAGGGTCATGTGATGCCGAGGCGAGAGAAGAGTCTTATGATGCACAAGCAAACAGGGGTCCAGGTCAAAGAGACGATTGTGTGGACTTGAGGCAGGTTTGATAAACGAGGAGGTGGTGGTACAGTGTGGTCTTACGCCAGTGATGTGGGAGGAAACAGAAGAGCGCTGGTGGACGTTTGTACAATACAGGACTTTGTTGAGATGAGGGCCGCTGATGAAGAGGTTTTGAACAAGTTGCGTATAAACAACTGGACATGTTCGATCAGTTGATCCAGTATTTACAAAGGACAGTTGTGGAGACGCTCATTGTTATCTGAAGGTCGAATGTTCTGTTGTTGTCTTGAGTAAGATCTGACTGACTGAGAGTGAAGAACAGCTGAACTCTTTCCCTCACTGTACCCTCCCCCCTTTGCCTCCACCTGCATTGACAATACATAAAGAAGAGTGCATTCTTGTAGATACCGATGTTTGTATTCTCTCTGAAGGTTTGCACTAGGTCTTTATAGAAGTGGCCAATGCATATTGGTATTATCATAGTATTAGAAATTACCAAAAAGGGAATTCAAATGTTTATTATACAGTGGCGTGAAAACCTACAGTTTATGCCCCCATCTTGAATTAGTATATTTTTTTCACACGTATTTCTGCTAATCAAGACAATATTTTGTCACTCAAAGACTTCTTAATGATCCCCTTTAGGGGAGATGTTCTGTGATTGATGCAACAGCAGTTGACCTTTTTGGTAGATCTGCAGACTGTTGCATCTGGTGTAAAAAAAAAAAAAAATTGATAAAAAATAAACAGTCAGACATGGTGGTGGCAGAGTGATGGTCTGGATCTACTTGGCTGCTTCAGGACCTGGACAACCTGCTGTCATTGATGGAACAATGAAGGGAAATCCTGAAGGAGAACGTCCAACCATCAGTTTGAGAGCTTAAGCTCAATGCTCTTTAATATGACTGAGTTGAAACTATTCTGTAAAGAGGGGGCCAAATTTCTTCCCAGTAAACTCATCACCAAACATTTAATATCAGTTATCGCTGCAAAGAGTTGCACAACCAGTTATTAAGATCAGGGGGCATTTTCTTATTCACATCGAGTCTGATGGGTTTGGATTATTTGTCTTCCCTTATAAATCGTTTGGAAATTGCATTTTGTATTTTCTGGGGTTGTCTTTGTGTGATATAGCAATTGGCTTAATGATGTGGTTCAAAGAAATATACTAATTCAGGAAGGGGCCAATTCTTTTTCACGGCACTGTATACTATCAGGTGGGCGTGTCAGCCACGGACAACTGCCCTGAGGAAGCTGTCTGGATAGACAGTGAAACGTCGGCATTCTAAATACGTGAGTCCAGTTGCTTTTTTGCCTCACTTCTTTTTATTTTGGCACTGTATACTGGTTCCATTATTATTAAGAGATAGGTTTCATGCACACAGCAAGATCTTGAACTGGATAGACCAGGTGATACCACATATTTACAGGGTATTTAATGTGATTGAGGTTTAAGGGGTGCACAAATACAAAATATTTGAAGTCTATTAGTCGCCCACACTATAGTGATCTTCAACAAGTTGATAATGGCAACCAGTTGTAAATCGTTGTGTCCAAAGACGACTGACTGCACCGGCCGGAGCCGGGGTTTGAACCATTGACCTGGATCCACGGACAAACTGCCACCCAGACAGTGGCATTATTCACTGTCCCTGACTGACCTTGTTCTGTAACCCGGATTGTTGCTGAATTTTGAGTCCCACAAAAATCTATATGTTCAGTTTCAAATTAATTGGTGGATTAGATCAATGCTGTTGCAGTAAACAACATTGACACTTTAATTAACAGGCCTACTAATAAACAGAAAAACATGATGTATGCAGATCCATGCTTACAAGCAGTGTTGGGGGTAATGTATTACAAAAGTTACAGAAATATATTCCTTTTTCAGTAACTGAGGAATATAATATGTCACTTAAACAAAATACAGTAAACATTAGTCAATACAATTTAAATAACTTAAAGTTACCAGTGCAACTCTCCCCAAATAAAATGTGGCACCAAATCAAGTTGGATACTGGTGAAGAAAGAGTCTTGTGTCGCTAACGTCGTCAAAACAAAACACTAAAGAATGTGGACGGCTGAGGAAAAGGAAATCTTTGATTGCACTTTTGCTCTGTGGCGTTATTATAGTGTAACTCAGTTACTTTTTTGCTACAGTAATACGTAGGCTAATACAAACTTATTACATAGTAACATGGATGGCTACAAACCCTATAGAGTTTGGAAATGTGATGTCATATTGCAAAGCATTGTGGGATTAGCAGAACATTTTTTCCATAATGAACAAATGAAGGTTTTAAAAGGTAAAATACTGGAGTAATCGTTCATATAAAAGAATTCTGACTCTACAGTGAGTTAGATGTATTTACCAGCAGTGACTCAGCAGCTAACAGCTGTTCCTCGGCTCTTTCTACACTTTTTATAATGTTTCTAGCAATGAATAATGTTTGCTAGTAGCTGCTAACATGTAACGGTGGCTATTCCTGAACTCTATATGCAGTGGTGATGGGTGAATACTCTGCAAGGGTAAAATACCTTTAAAGAGTATTCACCCATCACCACTGCATATACTGTAGGGTTTGTAGCCGTCTGTTAATATCTGATGAACTTTGTCCTGTGAACAGCACCTGTGCCTTATTTTTGGACCCACTGATGCACTCATCTCCAGCTCTGCTACAAACTTATTACATTTTTAAAGCTGTAACTAGTAATATACAATACATTACAATTTTAAAGTAACTTCCCCAACACTGCTTACAAACACAAATAACATTTTTAAAAACTTGTAACTTGTATTTTGTGAATAAACTCCTGGCTCATCCACTGATGAGAAAAAAAGTTCTGTAATGGCACTTAAATGTTTTTGCAAATCAAATGTTTAATTTACCTTTGACCTTTCCGATAATGCATATAAATACTGGCTCCTGAACTCGGCTCCTGAAATCTGAACAGTTGTACTAGTCAGATGTCACGGTCAGTGCCTCTTGTAAAATGTGTGAAATCTGGGACAAACAATATCTTTCTGTAGATCCGCCCAGGTTATCCCTCTCCCCAGACACTTCCCCGCCTTACAATATTGTCTACAGTATGTTTGAGGTGGTGCACACGTACGGTATCTTGAGAAGCTTGTGGTTTAGGAAAAGTCTCTCCACACGTGACCTGTAGAATCTGAGACCGAGAGTTTGTGGTTTAATACGAAGTTCAGAGTCGACCACAGACACAACGTGGCACCACTGCTCGCTGCAGTCCACCAACAAAATATGAACTGTACTTTATTACAGTTCAGCTGCACCATTTTGGATAAAAACAAAACGATTATGATTGTCTCAAAGCGGCAGTGTTATGTCTTTTCCCCACAAAAACAGAAGAACTGATGATGCAGACATCATTTGTTATGCGTTTGGTCTCCCGAGTCCCACAATGCACTGCTCTGGTCTGTGTAGAGATATGAATGAAGAGCCTCTGTAAAAATAGACTCAGCTGCTTCACACTCAGGGTTAGACAAAACAACAACTACTGTACAGTCAGTGAAGCTGGGCTAAAGTTCTAGACCTGTATCCACAGAAAAGGAATAAGGACTAGTTCTCTAGTGTTTTTTCTCTTCTCACTGAATCTCAAATGATAACTTTTATTTTAAATGTTCAAACATCCCATATAAGCTGAGAGCTGGACATTTCTTGATTTAAACAGAAAGAAGGGAAGAACTAAAAAAGTGCTATGGTTTATTGGCAGCACAGTGGCCGAGTGGTTGGCGTTATTGCCTCACAGCAAGAAGGTCGCGGGTGCAATTCCCTGACCATGTGGAGTGAATGTGTCTGGATGGGTTTGACCATTAGCCAAACTCCGTCTGCTGATGTGGCCGTCCACTGCTGAGGTTTTTGCTTTACACTTGGCTTTGTTTTGGTCCTTCCACCTATAAATGGAAGTTGCATGATTTTTGTTCCTGTTCTTGGGTGCCATGTTTTTGTCTGCACAAAAGATCAAATATTTTGGTTTGAATTCTTCATTTTAATGGCAGTGATCTTAAAGTGATGCCTCCAGTATTGTGTGGGTTAAAAACTAGCAATTACTTGGTAGCCTTCATCGGGGGTTAGAGTGGACCCTGGAGGTGTGCTGAGATGTGTGACAGGGATACCAAATAGAACATGATTTTAAGGCCACACTGTGAAATCTTTGAACTAATTAAAAGAATAAAATACAATCTTATTTGAGGTATTTTCATTGAAAAATACCTCCAAAAACATGTATCTTCACTGTGCGCAGGCTCGCCTCTCAGACTTTGCTTGTAGCTTTGACGGGAGTGGGACATTACCAGCCGGTGATACTGCTGCTTTGGTTGGACAGCTTTAAAGTAGCCAAGCACGATTCAAGAATTCAATTCAATTTATTTTTGTATTGCCCAAAATCACAACAGAAGTCGCATCACAGGGCTTCACAAGAAGAAGGAAATTTGGTTTAACCGACAATAAATGAATTTGAATTGTCCTGGGGCATCAACCGTCCTTAGACCCTCCTTCTCGGCAAGGAAAAACTCCAAAAACACAGTGGGAGAAATGAAGAAAATGAAGAAAAGTTTGCATGGTCTTGATTTCCAGTGCGAGCAGTGCAGATCGTGAAATGGGGACCCATGACCACTCCCAATTCCCTGGGCCTCAGGCAGGAGGAGTCCAAAAAGTTACCTAATAGAGATGGCTGGCCTGTGGCGGCCAAGCATTCACTGCGATGCCTCCCATGATCCTTCAATGTTGGCTCTTCCCTAGTGATGATGTGTTGTTGCAATAGTAATTTGCAGCCACCCACTGCAGGGTTTCGTCGTAGACACTTGACGACTTGGAAGTAGGCACCTGGAAAAAATGACACTCACCGAGGGGATGGGACAAGAAACCACATGTGAATAGCAATGCACAGGCATTGGGTGAGCTAAAGAGTCATGACTGATACGGAAAATCGGAAAAGGAGGAGGCAAGATTTTTTCGAATAACATGACGCTCATATGTTTGTGCAGGCTCTAGATTGGGGATAGATAGGATTATATATAAATACATTGGGTCCTCTTCCAAATGCTTTGAAAACTCTGTGCAAAAATAATTCATGTTGATGTTCAGTTGCTCTTGTGACTTATGGACCTACACTACCACACAAATGTTTGGGGTTACTTTTATTTTGTTTTCAAGACTATTTACATTGTATGACTCTCATTGAAGGCATTAAACTGACTAACTTAAAAATATGGAAATATTTCGTAAATTTAAAGGGTGAAATAACTCAAAATATTTTTTTTTATTTAGATTCTTCTAAATTGACTTCTTTTTCTTATTAACTTCTGAACTTTTTCCACTTTTTTTCCCTCTTTTTTTTTCTTGAGGCATTTTCTCAATGAGCTACATTAGGTCATGACCTGAAATGGTTTTGAACAGTCTGTGAACTGAAAACCATTTTCTGGTAACTACATCGTGAAAATGCCAAAAGTGTGAAAATCAGTAATCAAAGCAAAAGGTGCGATTTTGATGTCATCTTTTTTGATGACATAATTCCATATATGTTCATGGATAAATTGAATGCGTTCAGTGAGAATCTACAATAAAGACAAAACCATACATCAAAAGGTGACCCCAAACTTTCGAGCGGTAGTGTAGATACAAATTGTTCCACAAAGTGGCTTTAAGGGCAATTCACTGTCTGTCTGTTCACTATCTGTTCTTCATCTCCTTTTGGTCAGTAGTTTGGACCCCCCTGCTCAATATCAAAGAATGAATCTATGTCTGACTTCCATTATGACTCATCTCATTTCAAAGTGTATGTCATGAACCAGTTTTAGCCCCTGGACCAGACTTTGGACAGCAGACAGGAAGTGGATGCACTCATTCCATGTTTATCTTGTGGGGAACTCCAGCTGTGCTTATTCTAGTCACTGCAGTCTCCTCTCAGTCTGCGGCGTGTAGCGGAGGGTGATGTCGTGTCGGTGTCATGATGTTAACCTCTGACCTCTGCAGGGGGCAGCGTCTCGGAGGGAGGTCCACAGACATGAAAAGGTTGCGTGCTATCTGTGTCCATCATGCTGTTTACAAAGCAGCAATATCGGCGTGAGGAAGAGGACTAAAAACCTTATCCATGGCCAAGTTAAATTAAAGCATTGTTATAGAGATTATCACTTTCGGCACAAAGACCTGACTAAACTGTGATGTATAGGTAATTGTTGGGCGACAGTGGTTTAGGTGAGTGGTTATAACAGAATAGAAGTGACTGTTGACTTTATTAACCCTCCATCCTTCAACCAGTGGCTCAGGGCAAACCGTCTGGAGCAGTGAGCAACTTGACCTCTAGCCTCCTTTCAGAGATGAGCAGAGTAGCCAACGTTACTCTCAAATAATTGTACTCAAGTAGTTTCCCAAATTATAACTCGAGTAACCGTAAAAATTGCTAGGACCATTACTGATTTAGGTTGGTGCTGACGTAATTAAAATAATGTAAATATAAATATCTATTTCCTGAATGCACCATACAAATAATTTGTTTAATACATGCAAAATAAAAATTCAACTTCCTGAACTGATGCTGGAGTATTAATATTTTAACATTACATACAGTTGTGTCCAAAAGGGTATGTAAACTTTTGCATTTCATAGAATATGAATGGTGACGCAAAAACCTTTATTTCACTCATGGTTAGTTGTTGCATGAAGCCATTTATTGTCAAAAAAACTGCCAAATGTCCCTGATCAAAAGTTTACATATTGTGCATCTTGAAACAAACATTTTGTCAGAGAGTCCTGTATTTCAGCTGAAGTGAGTCTTTCTTTGCTCCTGAACAGTTTTCCTGGCAGCTGTTGAAGGTCATGTAAACGTTAGATCAGGGACATTTGAGTAGTTTGTTTCATTAGGATTTCAAAAGAGTAAACTCAGTTCTTTGGCAATAAATTGCTTCACACAACCACTAACCATGAGTGGAAAAAAAGATATTTGTGTTCTCATTCATGTTCTATGAAAAATGGCCAAAAGATTAAAAGGATATGTAAAGTTTTGGCCACAACTGTAAATGCAGATAAAAAGTCTTCAGTGAAAAAACTGATCAAAGCACACATGGTGAATGTAACTGAGTGCTGCACATCTTTTGTCATATGATGTAAGAGACCATACAGCTGACTAGAGCATACTGCAAGACACTTGACCCACCTGCATCATCAATGTGCTGTGTGAATGAGTGATGGCGGTCAGAGAGGAGCTTCCACCACTCCTACAGTTAGCCTTGAGTCTTGTGTGTGCATTGCATCTTGACAATTTCTGATTTAGCAGTACAGGCTATAACATGTAAAATACTAACTCTCTGTGGGACTTAAAGCCTTTAAGTAAGTGAAAGTGTAAGTAAAGTCTTCTTACACTGTGCTGACATCCCCATGTCACGCAGCAGCAGATGGTCAGACTCGGGGGAAATCTCTGCTTTCCCAATAAAGCACTTCCATACGGGGAAGGGGCGTGGCTTATACTAGGTGTAAGGTTGGGGGAGGGGCTTAGACTAGGTAGTTTACTTTTATGGTGGGGACAGGCATAATTGCAATTATAAATATGGAATTGTTTTTTTTATTCTCAATAGCCATCATTCATGCTGTTCATTGTTCAGCCAGTGTTGGGGAGCAATGGTTGATTGGCTAGCACTTTCACCTCACAGTAAGAAGGTCATTTGGTTATTCACATGGGACTTTAAATTCTGTATAGAGGTTTGTTGATCTTTGGGTCAAAATGCAAAGTTGAAATTTCTCCCAAGTGAGCCTCACTGCTCTGCTGATAAGTCACTGGGATGCCATGTACATTGGATAAAATAGACCAGGGTCTTATAGGGATAAACTCAAGACGGAACTAAGCCTGAAATGGGGGTTAAACTAGGACTGTGTCTAAACCAGAATCCTGAGGTGAACTATCAAATGAATTGGGAGAAAAGAGTTTAAACAAAAACACAAAAGCAGGACAGAATCCCTGAAATCCTTGAACCCATCTCCCCCACACTCTTTAATAGCCATAGTCTGTATCTAATATAAATAGAGTAAAAATCGATGGCTGACTGCGTCGCCATGGAAACGCGCGGAGGAGACAGGCTCCGCCCACAGGCACCGGCAGCAGCGGCAGCAGCTCCTGAGCGCACTCTCCGGGCTTCAGCTCTGCCGTCTGCCCGCTGCCTGCGCCCGGAGCCCGCTACCACCGTGCCCCGTCAGGACACCGGCCCCTTCAGGACCTCCGCACCGGCCCCCAGTGCCTGCTTTACCGTGTCAGCTGCTGTGGAGCCGGGAGAGCCGCTGTCTCCCCGCACCGACGCCTTCTTTCATGACCGGATTTGTGCTTTGCTGCGCGATGTACATGGACAGAAGCAGCCTGACCAGGGGTGAGTGAGTGCACGCGCGGACTGCACCACGTACACGCGCACGCACATTAACACATATTTCCAATAGTCACATCATCTGCACCAATTCTGCCTGTACCGTGCGTAAAAACCTTGCTCCTACAGGTTCTCGTTCCTTTCGAGCAACCCCCCTGTCATTTTAAAGGGCAAACCACCTGGCACGCGCACTGTCACACACGCACGGACGTACGAACACGTTCTAAAACGTGCCCCCCTATATCCGCTTATAGCCTCCGCATCTGTAACTCCAGCTCTGCCTAATCTAACCTTGACGTGTCATGCCATTGTCATGAGATTAAATGCGCGTAATGTATGTCGGACTCGCGCGCAGACACTACAGTTTTCCGCCACACGCACGCGCACTTCTGCACCGCCTCTGCACGCGCACACGCACGCGCGTTGACACATATTTGCACACCGAGGCTACGCTGCTGCGGAGGCATGAGCCCAACTGTGAATCAAAAAAATCACCACCAATGCGTTTGTAAACCCATCACTGCTCGCGCACGGGGGACTCTTTGAGTCATTAGAAATATCCAGCACCCTGCTCACGTGCACACGCTTAATCCCGTGCATTTGCATTTAACCTACTTCTATTCAGGCATACATCAATACAGATATCACTGTAGCGCGTTTGCAGCATTGCACCTTGAGCCAGTTCATACTAAGATTAATCTCTGTAGCTTTGTTTTTAGTCACAAATATCCAAACCTGTCGATGAAACAATTTGCATATAGCCCTCTTCTTCTGCTCATAGGTCTCACTCCAAAACCACCAACAACATACAAACATGTTTAATTAAATTCACTTTCTTCAACGATTGCCCCTATAATACTGCAGTCACTATATGTCTAACAGCCATTACTGTATTGGAGACATCACCTTCATGGTCATTCGTTGTGCTAGAGTCATTTTATAGCCAATTAAAACAAGTACATAATGATTATATATTAAAAAGAGCCACCTGGTGCATTATTGGACAGTATCTGTCCAGGTTGACAATTCTCTTTCCTGGACACATCAGTCTGTACAATCATTTTCCTGTGAGTATGAAATGGAGTATTACAACATTTGATGACATGACAAAACCGTGTACAATGCATTATTTTGAGATCCACAAACGTCGTATCAGAATAACAGACCGTGACACGCCCCCTTCCCGACATGAAGTCTTTAAAAAAGGCATGTTATTGGTGGTGATGGATTTGTTGGACACCTTTTTGGCAAATCCGTAGTGGACACGGTCAAAAAGCTTTACATTTGTGTTGAGGGATGGGCTCGACAAAGACCTGGAGGAGGCGCTCTGCATTTGGGAACGTCTGGTACTGAAGAGGCAAAGTTGTTTAAGCAGTTCTCGTTTGTATTTTGATTCAGTTGGTCTGGTATGTGTCCTGCTTTTTCCGACTATGGGTCGAGTAGTACTGACATTTTGATCCCAGTACCAGCTTTTGTCAATGATACTTTGATTTCATTTTATTTAAAGATGCAAATATTTTCATTTCTGTCTTGTTTTGATACTTTTTGATGGTGGATACTGCTGTACATCTTTCTTACTCTGTGAAAGCAAATGAGGATTATCATGGCCTCACTATATTGATACATTATATACTACTTTTATTAACCTCTTAAGCCCGTGGCAGTTTTTTCCGAAATTGGTACACATATCCTCAGGAAGGCTTTAACAGCTTGTACAATGTCTAAAATATTCATATTGCTCTCATATGATATGAATGTTTATGGGGATACTGTAGATGTGAAAGTCAAAAATAGTAACTACATGATAATTATTGACTTTTTACCAACTGTTTATCTCTGTAACAATATAATTGAAAAGTTATTGAGGTTTTGATTTAAAATAGTCTCGGCGGAATCCCATTGTAACAAATAGGGCACAATTTGGCACTTTTTGGCCCAAAAAAATTCAAATTTGTAATAATGAAATTGAAAATTTTGGATCCTATTTACACACTGCAAAAAGAGATATATTGATGAGTAAAATTAGCTTGAATTCAGAATATTTGACGTTATTCTGAGTAATTTTGACTTGCCAAGTAAATTATCTGCCAATGGAATAAATATTTTTTAACTTATAATAAGAAAAAGCATATAATTTGAAGTCAACTTTGATTTATTATCTAATTTTAAGTGCAGGAAGTAATTTTTTTCTTAATTGAAGTGCTAAAATACTTGTTCCATTGGCAGATAATCTTACTTGACAAGTCAAAATTACTAAGAATAACATCAAATATTCTGAATTCTGGGAAATGTGTCCTCTGCATTTGACCCATTCGATGCCGCTGGGGCGACCTGTCAAGGAGCAATGGGCGACCGCAGCGCAGCACCTGGGGATCTCCAGATGTGGAGCCAGGCTCATCGTCAGAATCACGTGGCTGGAGGATTTAATCTAATGTGCATTAGGGCTGCACGATATTGAAAAAACTTGCAATATCGCGATAACGATATTATTGTGATACTTGGATAAACCGTTCCATTCAATTCAGACGCATATAATATATTTTCCAGCAAATTGTGTCAAAAGAAGACTCCAACTAAACTTCTGCAGATTATAAGTTCCATGCATGTTTGGTTTTAGAGAGTGTTGGCAAAAACTGTGAAAATCTCAGTCAGATGGAAGACTTATTAATTACAGATTCAGATATTGCATCACCTAATATTGCGACACGATATTTTTTGCGATATATTATGCAGCCCAATAATGTGCATGTTTTGGGGTGATAGGGGGAACACCTGGAGGAAACCTACACAGACACAGGTGCAAACACCGAAAGGCCGCACGGGCTGGGAAACCGCTCAGCCACCGTGTTTATATTTATGTGTCACTTTATTCTATCCATCACTTATTCATTATCAGCTGATGATTGTTACAGTTAAAAGTACACCATGTAAAATCCCTCCAGTAAATAGAATGAAATACAAGCATTTATTGATATATATGTGACAAACAAACATGTATCTTTGCCTGGCTTGTAATTTTACCAGGAGAGGGGACGTCTAAAGGCAGCCAAATATGAGATTTAGTGGAGGAGGGGGTAAATTTCTCCACTGTTTAGATCAAAAAAGTATTGCCTTATTAAATGTATTTAAATAGGTTAGGTCCTCATCCAAATCCATTCTTTGAATACACACTGCAAAAATATAATTGTCTGTGTCTGATCATTAGGAGCATGTTTTGTATTGGCAACAGTATGATCCAAATGTACCTTTAAGTAGTCGTTTGTGTGACAAAAACACACCTATTGAACATGTTTTCAGTGGTGCGGGAAACACCTGGAGGAAACCTACACAAGCACCAGGCGAACATGCACAAAAAGGTCCAACCTGAATCAGTTCAACCTTTTACAATATCATATTCCTCACTCCAGTTCAAACCATTGTATTTAGATTCTGTTTACATAAACCTGGCTCATGATCTCAACTTCTTTGTGATTAGGTTTCTTTACTGGGACAATCTGGAGTGCTCAGTTGTAGAAAAAAAATGCAGATTTTTGTAATAACGGTTTATTGTTGGAACTGTTCTCACCATCTTATTTCATTTTGAACCTAAAAGAAACATTATTTTTCTTTATGCGGAAAATCAGGACACCCATTGATTTTTATGAATGAAGCCTGCAGAAATGTAATCCTTCTTGGAAATTCCCACCTTAACCCTCTACATTCAAAATACTCCTGAGAACGCCCCAACCTATTTTCAGGATTCTCACAAGCCCGGCGGAGGCTTTATTAATATGTATCATTTTGTATTATTTTACATGTTCCACTTTGTTCTTTTGAGCCGCACATAATTAAACATCAGCTTTGTGTGCTGTAATTGAATATTAACTGTCCAAAATAACACACTGTCCTCGGAAAGACACAAGCGTCTCCTCGCTCCCCAAAGCGCCTCCAGCCGTTAAAGTAAAAAATCTAAAAGGCGATGATTCATTTATCAATATCCTTTTGTGTGCAGTAAATGATGCGGCTCTAAGCTGAATTTCATTCAAGTTGCTGTCACATGAAGGATTATTTAGTGTGTTTTAAGAAGGTGGAGTTCAGGGTGGAGATAGGGGTCAGAGTTGGAGGGCTCCCCAGGGAGGTCCTCAGGGCTCCGCAGGGGGACAGCAGTCGTCCATTATGAGCTAATCAGGAGTGTGTCGGAGGGGGAGAGGGGACACTGGGAGGACTGGGAGGGGGAGGACTGGGAGGGGGGGGGGTTA
>OMNZ01005876.1:23045-36709 GCA_900303255.1 Lesueurigobius sanzi | reverse complement strand
GGTGAGGGGGGGGGGGGGGGGGGGGGGGGGGGGGACGGGGGGGGGGGGGGGGGGGGGGGGGGGGGGGGGGGGGGGGGTTAGGAGGATGCTGTGTGGAGTTTGAGAAAAGGAAAATAAAAGGTTTTGACTCGATTTAAGGGGATACACTACAAGCAATTTTGGATCAGTTTGCTCTCTTTACATATGTTTTCATCTGGGAACAAATAATGACCTCATCTTTAATTGTGTAATTATTGCACCGGTTCAATGTTCAATGTCCAGATAAATACAGCATATGGGGACTATTTTCTAAAAATGCATTTCTTACATTTCAACATCTCTACTTCAGTAGCTCCTATAGACTTCAAACTTTCCCATCTTGGACTTGTTTAATCCAGATGGACTTTTCAATACTTAGGTCCTAGCCTGATTTATTGAGTTTTGAACCCTAAAATGAAGGCAACATTTACATTTTTACAGATTTATTCACTAATAACTAAACAACGTCCCCTCTGAAGAAATCCATGTAATTAACTTATCAACAAAATAAATAAATAAATAAATACATACATAAATAAATATAAATACATACATTATTTAGCTGTCTTTGCTGAAAATATGGGCCATTTTGGTCATTTTATTTTCATATGAAAGCATAAAATGACAGACAACTTGCAATACTTTTCCCGCCTCATATTTATGTCCGTAATATACAGCAAAAGTTTCAATATTAAATCTCTAAATGAATAAAAAATCCCTTTTCGCCTGCAGTGTCTCGCGTTAAGGTGAATCTAGGGCTGCACATTTTGTGATTGCGAGTAGATTTGCTCAGTTCCCAGTGCTCCTGGTTTCCTCGTGAGTTTATTTGAAAATGTAAGCTACACAAGGCATCTTCACAAAAAAAAAATGCAGCATAAAGGCTACACATTGTTTATAAGCAAAAGTAAAATCAAAAACATCTTTTTCTAAGCCAGTTTGAAACGAGGCAAAATCTAAAGCACTCAAAAAGGTAGAAAGAGTTAAAAAGCCGTTATTTTACATGGCTTCACATGGTTAAAAAGCGTTTCGGCTCACAGGCCTTCCTCAGGGTACACATTTTCTTTGCTTGTTTGCTTATGTTTGATCCCTGCACTGAAGAAAAGGACATCGTTTTAGAAAAAAAAAGATTCTACATCCAGGTAACACTCCTACAAATCAAGTTTTATAGTTGTAATTACTTAAATTTCCTGTTGCTTTGAATTTACAATCTTAATAATACTCAAAACACTAAAGGAAAACATAAATCAATTAGCTGGTCACTGTTTTCATAGTTCATGAAAATCATTTCTGTATTTTCTTTTTAAACTGTTTCATTGCTTGAAGATTGTTTTAAATCTGAAGTTAAATTATTCCATCGCTTGAATATTTTATATATTTATGCTTACAGAAGATTTAAAGGTACACCGCGTAACATTTGACCCAATACATACAAAACATGTGTCTTTGTGTGAGCGGCTCCTCACCTAAGACCTGACTTATACCTTTCCTGGGAGCGGGGACATCTCCAGCTCGTGACCATGGAGATGTTGACTAAAGGCAGACAAATATTGAAAAAATAGCATCTTCTGTGTCTAGCTGGTCATCAGGAGCATGTTTTGTATTGCTGGCAACAGTGTAATACAAAATATTACGCTGAGTACCCCTTTTTCCAATATGACCTACTTCATGACTTGAGTTTCCCTTTCTTCACATATGCGTTTTGTGTAGCAGCAGAAGGTCGGATCTCCCAAGACAGGGACAGAAGCCTCCAGATGTTTGCAGTTCAATAAAGCCCCTGCCCCTGACATCTAACCATATTCTCCCAGGGCTCTTTGCGCGGCCCGGGGGAGCCACTGTGTTAAGAACATGATCTAGTATTTACAAAAAAATATTTGTAAATGGAATCTGTCAGCCTGTCCGTAATGGGCCGCTGGACGCCCATGTCGGCGGCTTGTAAACGAAAACCGGTCGTCGCGAATTTCAGAAGAAACCAGGGGCTCCCGACGCCGAGGAGGGAACCGCGCCTGTCTCCTCTGCTCAGCCAACGCGTCGCAAATCAACATCACTCACTAGCTAACAACGCATCTGCGCCGAAATCAAATCCCACCTCCAGCTTTGATGCCTGAGAAACGCATCGGCGACATTTAGTCATATTCCGTTTCATACAGCGGATGTGAGACTGTGAAATTTCCAGTAACGCTTTTTCTTTTTTTTTTTCTTCTCAAACAAGCACTTTCAGATAATAAATTGATGTTTCGATTAGATGGGCTTTATCCGTGGCCACTCAGGATACAAATACACCGCAAGAAACAAAATATTGCAAGACTGAAAACCTTCATTGATTTTTTTTTTTTCATACAATGAGGCCGGGGGAGTAAAAAACCCATAGCTTTTGATGCTATAAGTCTGATGCACTGAAACCACAGTATTAGCTGCATATGATGAAGGGATAGTAACTTCAAAAGGCCATCGCTGGTGAACTTCAGTACAGGTTTTATGCTCAATATTAAACTATGACATATTTTCGAGATGACTTGAAGCGACGGCTCGCTTTATTCCAGCGGACACTTAATTAGAATGCTTGTTTGCAGTGTTCATTTGGAGGCTACATGGATTGCCAGCCTGTAAGTAGAGGCAGCTCGGGGAGGATTGGGTGTTTCTGGGACATTCGATCCCTCCCCCGGCGCACTTTTACAGCCTCTGAAATGAGACGCATCTTTGATTTGCTCTGGCCTGTAAACAGACAGAGACATGAAGGGGCTCTGGTCTCAAGCCCTCGCCGCGAACTGCCGCGCGCTCCCTCTCTCGCAGCGCACTCCTGACACTTCCAGCTGTAACCCGGTACGCCCGTGTGCAGGTGCAGGAAGCTAGATTATTGTATTTGTTTACTCCGATTGGTGGGTGCAATGGCTCTCTTGTTCCTCGCTTTTCGTTGGCCTCCCTGCATAATTTTAAGCTTTTAATGACAATGATGAAATGAATAAAAGTCAGAGCCCCAGCCAAAGATGACGGAGACCTGTGTAGGTTCATGAAGCTGAAATATAATGAATAGTACCACAATGGCAGTTTTAGAAGTAGATGTTGGTGACAATACTAGAGCTGGGGCAATCTGTAATCGCAATGAGCATTTTTTGTGATAGTCATAGTAATAACGCGCACAATAACCTTCTAAACAATTGTATGAAGCGATATTAATACTGCAGGGGTTTGTATTTTATGTTTTTTTTAGTACAAATATACAAAATCACGATCGTTTCTGCAACTACAGGAGAGTAAAGCTAGACACACTAGAGGATTTTTAGCCAGATTTTTAGACTTAGGATGAGTGTCTCAATACAAACTTTCTCTCATGGCATGATCTGTGGTGGGTCTCCTCGTGTGTGTGCATGTCTGTCCTTAAGTGTGTGTGGTCTGTGCACAGATTTTTAGTCTCAAAAGATTTATAATCCTGTAGAGAGTGGCCACCTTTAGCTACTGATTTGCAATACAGCTACGGAGTACAGGGTTTCCCCCAGAAAATGTGTTAGTTAAAGTTGTGTCTGTCCAGGGAAGGTCTTGGCTGAACCGAGGAGCGTTTGTTTGAAGACATTGGTAAAGGCGGCAGCCAAAATAGCTGCGAAAAGGCAAAGTGCGTTGTCTGCGCTCTAGTTTGGGTAGGACCAGGCATTCCACACAGCCAGGTATTTCGCCCCAGAGGGTAAACATATGCTTTTTCCGCTAGAGCGCCCCTAGTGGCCATTAGCCCAGTTACATTTTGTTACAAGGACAAAAATGCAGATGTTAAAATAAAAGAAACATAATGTTGGTTATGAAATGAGTTATATTTTTAATAATGTGCAAACTGCTCTGTGCTAATTGCCCCTCTGGAGATGAATAAAAGTTTTTATTTTAATTTGAATTCATATGTAAAAAAGAAGGTACAAAGAATAGAATAAAATTGAAATCAGGAACTTAAAACTGTTCTTGTATATGGTACATTTCTGAAAAAATATATCGAGATATACATTTTTGTCAATATGCCCCACCCCTTTTATGAATAGCACTTTGAGATTTTTCTGTAAAGTGCATTATAAATGTAAGGTATTATTATTATAATGTCCATAAAACCCCAGCCCCAGACCACATGGCTAAACAAGTTTAGTTCAACGACAGCAGAACCCAAGCTCCAAGACAATTTGCATAAATTATCACAATACTGTTAATCGCAATAATTTTATATATTTTATATATTTCCATATCTTCCCATGCTCAATTGCATGAAAAATACACAACATAAATATATTATGTTCAAATTGTAAACCGTAATCACAATTTATTCCGTTTAATTTGTCAAAATCATGCAGCCCCTTTTTTTCCTGCCATACCCCTTTTTTACCGTTTACTGCAAAATATAATTTTTAACAACTTTGACATTTTATGCAATTGTACAATAGATTGTAATTCATGACAAGGCTCAAATATGACAGTGACAGTAAGAAAACCAGAAAAATAGATGACTGAGGTGTTTGAAAGGCTGAATGTTTGTTGCTGGTTTCAAATAAATAGTTGGACAATGACTACACTTTTTTCATTGCTGACAGTGATCTCTTGGTTTCTTTTTGAAAATCTTGAAATGATGATTATATAGTTCATGCAAATTCATAGAGGATGAGTAAAATTAGTAAAATCAAATCAACGTTTTAGCATCAGCTTATGCAGTTATATTCTTGCATGCTCATAATAAAGCAGCCTAGCCCCCAAGCTATTGATTGTTGGGACAGTTGGGATTAAGAACATCTTCATTATCATGTGTCATATTGACGAACCCGATTACTTCTTCAGTAAGACAAACCTCTTGGTGCTCTGTCTGGATTCTGGATCGTGATATTTAGTGAAAAAGCAGCATCACTTTCAGGAATCATTTAGATTTATATGCAACTACTGTATAAGTCAGTTCACAAAGCACTTACTGTGTCAAAGTGGAAGATAGCTTTATTGTCAATTTCACCGCTGTATTGTACAAACCTTTGGTCACAACATTAGAGAGCAAAATCTAAAATCTTATCATATGTTCTCAATATGTACAAATACAGTATATTCTCTTTTGACCACAGTTTGTGGATGCATGTGGAAACAGAAAGAGGGGAAGGGGAGAGCCCAGCTTCCTTAATGTATAAAACTGTCCTTCACTCAGCTGGACCTGAGCTGGAGACTCAGCAGTGTCCTCCCTGAAGGCGAGACGCTGAACAAACAGTGCAGTGGGTGTATGGCATCACCTGTGATGCTGACTGCTTTGCAGGTGAGACGGATGGAGATAAATGACCTGAATGGAGAGGAGGGGGGCAGTCATTTTCTCAGCTTCTCTCATCGTTACAATTTCATGTCACTTGCTTAGGGTTCACAGTTTAAACAGAATAGAGTTGTTTATGCATCTGTCTGGATGCATAAAACTGTCACATAATTCATAAAGCGATATTGTAACCTTTCCCCGGGCCGCTGAATGGTAAATAGTACAGTTTAAAGAGATGGATATTGCACTTAATTAATAAAATGAAGCCGACTAACTACACCTAATTAGAATTCATTAAAATGACTGATATTAATTACAGAATTAACTGTATTTAAAGCTTCTCATTATTTAGAGTGGGAATACTTAGATGAGCTAAATGGATAGAGTAGCACAGTAAACTGTGGGATTAATTAGCAACTTTTTGAACGGCCATTTTTTATTCATTTTTGAAAACAGTTACATCAAAGCACATTAGTTTACAGCGCAGTAATTGTATGTTAATAGGATGGAAATAGCATGGCCCCTAAAAAGCATACTGTATATAGATAAAACAAAAAGATAAAAAAAAAATAATGTTGAAAATAATTGGCGGAACAGTAGCACAGCGGTTAGCGTTTGCACTTCACAGCAAGAAGGTCCCAGGTTCGACCCCGGGCCACCGGTTTACCCCATCAACCCAAAACATGCACATTTGGTTAATCCTCCTGCCAGGGGATTCTGACCCTGAGCCTGGCTCCACATGGCCCAGCGGCATCGAAGGATGGGTCAAATGCAGAGGACAAATTTCCCTACAGGGACAATAAAGATGCTCTCTCTGCTCTTAATGTCAGAATGGGCCTTGGTGATATTGTCTATAGCAGGGCCAGGCAACGTCACTACAGCCTATTATTTTTTCTAATTTTTTTCATCTATTTCTATTGGCAACAGTTACACAGCAAACGGGAACAGGATGAGGGGGGGAGGGGCTGAAGGAGAGTTTGCTTGGAGAATCAGGAAGTGAAACTACTACAGATTTATATAACAAAGCGTAATCAATAAATACTACTATACTGTCCTTTGCTTTACTGTAAGAAGTCCATGAATATCCCCCAGAACTCCCTTTTATGTCTATCATGTATAATAGTATTACTGTAATAAAAAGTGTCCATCGTGTGGAGCCTATTGTTCCACCACCCAGGAAACTTGCCTATACCCCTGGTCTACAGCCGCAGTAGATGACAGGTGTGGCTTAACCATCTACAGGTATATGTGTCTCCATTTGTAACTTCCATAACAGACTGCAAACATACCTGTCATTCCACTTTGTTCAATGGTAATACAACAGGTCCTGAAACAGTTTATCCAACACACATGAGGATTTGCAAGCTTTTATCGGTGTGTATTTGCCAGTGCACTCCATATAAGGCCCATAGTTACTCCATCCACTTCCCACTCTTAACTTGCTCCCCCATAATAAGCAAACGGCGATGAAAGACCTAAATGTTTTTGGGTTTTTTTTAGTAAATCTTATGCAAGTGCTCTATTCTAACATGCCCATTATTCTTAATTGCAACAAACTAAACCAAATAGACCCATTAATGTCAGGAAAGAGCAATTTTAATTTACAAACCTCCAATCCAATCTGCTACTTCAGTGTACCGCCCGCTCTTACCGTGTTTATAGCTGGCATATGCAAAGTGGATGTTGTCTTCTCCATTTGTGCTTTGGAGGGCTGTGTGTTTGTGCATCTCCCTCAGTGCAGACCAACAACTGCTTATCACGTTAATGCCAGGCTCAGCGCTTGTTTGCCCAGACAGATGAATCATGACTTAATTGGCTGTAATGATCTCAGTTGTTCTAATAAACTATTCCTGGCAAAGTAAATGAGCCGGACCAGCCAAGAACACTCTGTAGACGCTTTCATTTGCTGCATTTACAGGGTTTGTATCGCCGAATCCAGTTTTTAGGATGATTTCTTTTTGTGCAACATCGAAGAAAGAAGAAGAAATCGTATAGACAGGACAGATGAATTGGCTTTCAAAATAACTATTTTCTTGACTATTTTCTGTATAGTTTTAATCCAACACAGTTTAGTACTAGTTTAGCCCTGCCTCAGTGTAGGTTTAATCCATAGACCATAGAATATTGAGAGATTGCATGTCATCACTCATCCCCATTTACAGAATTCGAGCGAAAATACATGATGATAGCTCAGTTTCCTCCTGTTCCTAAAAAGGGCAAAAAAAACTACTCTCTCGGACCTGTCAATCAAAGCTAAAGATATATTAAACAAAATACAGCATGGTCAAAAATGTGAAATTACCCCTCAGTAGGGCTTGTATGTTTTTTCCTGGCTGCTCCTTGTGTAGATCAGTCCAAAACTCAACGGAGAAAAGTGTCTCACAAACTGCTGGGATTATGTTTACGTTATTATCTTATAACGTTATAATGTATTCCTCTGCGTTGTGCCCGACATGTGGCGTGACGTGACAACAAGCAGCGCACCACGATGACGTCACCACCTCGCCACTTGCAGGGGTGTGCAGGTGTGAGTGCAGGCCAGCAGGGGGCAGGCATCCCAAGGTGAATATTTGCATGTGCACAGACAAAAGCTAAACCGGAAGGTGGGACAAAAACATGTTGGATAACAAGCGAAAGCTGCGAAAAGTGCCAGAATTGAATTTTGTATTTGTGGGACAGAGGTATAACAGTCAAAAAATATAGTTAAATTGAATAGAGTTCGGGAATAGCCACCGGCATGTTAGCAGCTACTAGCAAATGTTACTCATAGACTAACATTGGCTAGAAACATTATAAAAAGTGTAGAAAGATAGCTGCTGGGTCACTGCTGGTAAATACATCTAACTCACTGTAGTGTCAGAATGCTTTTATATGAACGACTACTCCAGTGTTTTACCATTTAAAACCTCCATTGGTTTATTATGGAAAAAAATGTGCTGCTAATCCCATAATGCTTTGCGATATGACATCACGTTTCCGAACTCTATTAGAGAATCTGGTCGAAGCAGCGGCAGAGAGAAAAGTGGAGCTGGAGCATGAGGAATACTCCCACGAAGCTGAGATGGTCTCCTGTTCAGCACCTTGTGTCCAGTTTCTCTCATGCTGTTTTGGTGTCTTTAGTAACTATTAACAGTCTATTCAGTCACAAATGAATCAAAGTACTGGAGGATTAGTCTTCTGTGCAAGTTTCAGGTCAGGAGAAACCCATCCAGAAACACAATGAACACAGCAATAGTGCTATGCCAAGCTTCAGTTATTGTTCTATACTACTGTCAAGCTGCACATCTTAAGCATGCAGTAACTAACTTTCACACTTTTACATATACATTTTCATTTAACTATCCAACCTCGTCATGGCTTTTGGTATGACCTTAGCTGTTGTCCCGGCAGTGCGTTGGGGGCGTCGGAGGAGCTTGCGGATCACTCAGGAAGGATGGGATGGTGGTGGATGCTGAGTGTGGCTCCGCCCTCCAGACTGTCTGCCTCCAGCCCGTGAACATGAAGCAGCGGTGCGGTCGGCTAATGTGGCCGGGGAGCGAGCAGCGCGGCTAAGATGTCATGTCTGTCTGTTTGGCTAACAATTAAATGTGGCACCTCAAGCAGATCAATTTGACTTTGAGGCTTCAGGTTTTAACTCCCCACTCATCTCAATCCTGAATCAGTTTTTTCCCCTCCGCTTTGTGCTATCATGCTACGGCCCCTTGACATGAAAGGAGTGCATTTTTAGCCATTTTGCAGTTTTTTTCCCCCTTCTATTTATTGCAGCTATGTAATCTCCTCTCTGATGTCCAGAAAAAAGCTTGCCAGAATCTATAATGTTGCAAAAATGGAATGATAGCAGATCAGCATACATTTCCCATAGAATTAAAGTGTGCCAAATCAATTTAAGCTATTTTAATTAAAACTTTTAACTTTACAAATAAAACACCTCGGCTCACATTAAGAGATGCCAATGTTTCACTCCCCTTCTATGGAGCTTCCGTAGAAGAAGAAGTGATTATAGGTAATAATAAAAAATCATACTGGTATGGTATGTATTTATTTGTACAGGGACAGTGTACAATTTAACATTGACACAAAGGAAATATGCATTGTACCAGGTTATAGCAAAAATGCTCATTTCCACCTGTAGTCCCTGGGCAGGCTGACATTACAATACTACTATACCATACCAACTTTTACTTAGAAAGCACTTTAAAAGTGCCATACACAAACATTTAAATATACAGTAAAACAAGTACAAGCATCAAGTCAAATCATTATGTGTTAAACACCAGTGAAAAGGGGTGCATTTTTATTAGAGATTTAAAAAGAGGTGAAGACTGTGCCTGTCTAATCTCTCAGTTGATTCCACAGCCATGGCCCAGCAACAGAGAAGGCTCCATCTCCCCGAAGTTTGTGTTTGGTTTAGGAATAACCAGTTGTAGCTGATCTGCTGACCTGAGACCTATGACCTTTTCTTCTAAGTAGAGCCCCCTCTCATTCAGTAGACTGTAAAAGAAACTATGTGTGATAATGGAAGGGTATTGTAGTGTTTATCACACAAAACAAGTCACCCCAAGTGCTTCACAAGGGATACTGTTTTGGACCCTCCGACCACCACCAACGATTCACTAACACAGTGGGCCCCTGTACCCCTGGTTGGGAAACACACCACTCAACCACTCTCTTACCCTCGAACCACTCCACTCAGCCTGCTTAACTTCTAAGATCAAGGAGGTAACCAATAGACCCTTGCATCTTACTTTAAAACATTAAAGTGATGTCATTTATTGGTGGTTTCAACTGCATTGTAGTTTGAATGTTCAAATGTGCATTTAATTCATGCTCATGAATGCACCTATGCAGCCTAGCGGTTAGCGCATGTGCTACAAGGTCCCGAGTTTGATTCCCAGGCCGGGCGGGCCTTTCTGTGTGAAGTTTGCATGTTCTCCCCGTGTTTGAATAGGTTTCCTCCAGATGCTCCGGTTTCCCCTACCACTAAAAACATGTACAATATGGAAGGATGAATGAGAGCGTGTTTGTGAGTGCGAATGTGGGACAACGAATGGAAATTAGCCCATGGGTACAATCCGGAGTAGTGTGTTCACATGCTTGTTCTCATGTGTACTGTCCCAACCAAATAAACAAATATAATTGTATTGTTGGGATCATGGCTTATGGGTTAAATTCAATATCCTTCTGTCACTGTTTGAGAACACGAGAGATTCTGTATATAGCCTTTAATGTTAGGTTTTAAAACTCATATTTAGCCTCCATATGAAAAATATAATTGATCTTGCAAGCTTTGACAAAAGGTACTGTGCAGAGTGCTAAATTTTAACTGACTGCCCAAGTAGGCGCCAGTTCACATTAAGCCTGTGCTTTGTCTATGTAATTAGATGCAGATAAAATGAAACTAATTGTGTGCAACGAGATATTTAAATTGTCTCTAAAATAGGTCTGAACTTAACACTTGGATATCATTGCATAAAACAAAGTAAAAACCCATCAGAAACCAACCAAAAAATGAAAGCCGTCGGCCCACGCGCCAGACAGACTCCTGGCTGGACGGAGACGAGGGCAGTCTGCGGCGAAACACAACACCAGCGCAAAGCAGCACTTGAAATATCAACGCTGCAGCCTTCTAATTAAAGCCAAGACTAATGTGTCCTAATTGCTCCGCTAAAATGTACCAGTTCTCTCCTCAGTAAGTGTAACTTGACCACACTTCTTCCAATATGGATTAATGGTGGACCGGAGCTGCAAACTAAAAAGCAGTTAATTTATGGGAAGATCTGTTCGGGGAGGCAGGGGCGAGGACGAGGAGGGGAGGGTTATAGGAAGAGAGCTACATTATCGCGCTCGTGTTATCGAAGACGTGCTTCAGAACTGTCTCCAGAGGTTTGCAGTTGGATTAACCCCGATCATTTCACTTACAAGTTAGATTTGTCACTATGCCGGGGACACAGCGGGTTCTGGCAGTCGATGTGGAGCCCAACAGGGAAGTTCCCACTCTGGTTGACAAAGGTTTCTAACGAGGTAATTGTGAAAACCTCCTTTATGTGGCAATCCATTACATCTTCTTTTCTTGGACGGTCTCCCTGCCCCCTATGTCTCTCTTGTTGGTTGACGGTTGATAATAGCTTTTATCAAATCTAGCTATTAATCCATTAGAGGGTAATCTTGGTTTGGGGTAATTCAATGGCTAAGCGTTGGTGCTACAATTAAGCTAATGCATTCATTTCAGCCGCGGCGGGCAACACAATGCTTGAAGAAATGGGTTTTGAATGTGACTTTGTTAAAATACCTGTTACACTTTCCACTCACATGGACGTCAGTGTCAGATTTGTCAATATTAATGGATTTTCTTCTCAGCAATAACAAGTTCAGATATCGTATTGTGTTAAAAATGATTATGGACCGTCTTTTGCTTGTGTCGTAGCCTACCACAGCTTCGGGTCTGAATTTTAGTGTCAAACTTTCAGGTTTCGGCACTGTTTCCTCTCTTTACATGTATATTTACACCTGGGAACAAATAAATGGACTGGGCTTTACAATTAGAAGTGTATTTTTTCACTGATTCAACATTTCTCCATAGAGCTATAAGCTAATGACCATTTTCTCAAAATGCATTTTTCATCTGCACTTAAGTAGCACCTTCAGGCTCCAAACCTTCCTGTCTTGTTCTTCTACTAAATATTTTTAAAGGTTGTTTAGAAGGATTCTTCAAATCTGATTTATTGAGTTTTGAACCCCAATAAACAGGCAAAATTAGACATTTTACGGATTTATGCAAAATAAAACTATCAATTTATATCTTTTCTCATATTTTCAATTATATTACCGTATTTTCCGGACTATAAGTCGCACCAGCCAAAAAATGCATAATGAAGAAGAAAAAAAACATACAGTATATAAGTCACACTGGACTATAAGTCGCATTTTTGAAGGGAAATTTATTTTACAAAATCGGAGACCAAGAACAGACATTTCATCTTGAAAGGCAAGTAAAATAATAACAATAGAATAGAGAACAACAGGCTGAATGGGTGTATGCTAACGTAACACACTGATGGTTATTCAGCTGCACGAAGCATAAGCAATGACCTGAGTAGGTGTCTGGTATGTTAACGTAACATATTAATTAATATAAAAGTCGCACCCGAGTATAAGTCGCAGGACCAGCCAAACTATGAGAAAAAGTGCGACTTATAGTCCGGAAAATATTCAGCAAAAATTTCGAATTGATAATCACTTTTTTTATTGACCTGCAGTGTCTTCCCCTAAAGCCGTACCCCATAACACTTCACCTAATAAATGGAATACAATGCCAGCAATAATTCGGAGGTCTAGAAACGCAGTGTTTGGGAAAGTTTAGCTGCACTGTGGCTGTCCTGATTGTAATCAATGGACAGTTTGACTCTGCCCTTCTGCCTGACCAAACCTTTTATCTTTGATTGTCCCCACAGTGGACTTCCAATCACAGCAGTCTGCCTTTAGCGATGGCTCAATGTGCCTAATTGGTTTGGGCATTTTTTTTAATTGTGAGCTATTGATTGTCCGAGGTCATCTCTGTTTCACGAATAACAGACTGTGCCGCGGCGGCTTTTGTTTGGAAACTTGTTCAGCTGGCCTCATTCACTCTTGGAGGGAGCGAGCCGCTTCCACTCATTCGTCCAGACGCCCTCTGATCTGCAGCCACACACTTAGGCCATTCACAGCACAGACCACTATCCCCCGATGCTAAATGTGCTTAGAGCAATTGTGTGGTGTTTCTAATTAAACCCAGCCGTACAATGCAGGACCTGGATGCGAGAGCTGCACTTCTAACTTCAGGCCCATGCAAGTTATAGGGAGAGCAATAGCAAATAAAGGGCAGATCAATAGGGCTTCATTAAAAGCAGCAGGCAGTCTTTTGCCCAGACACGGCTTAATTACAGTTTCAGTGGCGTTTGCTTTAATTGGACAAAATAAAGGGAGTGAAGTGGAGTGAAATGAGGGTATTTGCATTTCTATCACTGAGGCCATAAGGTCTATCCAACCTGGCTTCAATTATTTACATTTGCACACAAACATACACAGGTATTAATATAATCAAAGTCTTGAGCTTTTCTGCCACGTGGAAAGCACACGCAGAGAATTGAAATTGTGTTACTCTTACCCTTGCAACATAAAAGCCTACATTTTGTTAGAGGTGGGCAATATATCGTCTACAAGATGATATCAAGATTGTAGTGTGCAAATTTATAATATAGAGTGCATCTCCAATGTTAAGAAGCCAACAAAAAGTATATACTAGATAGATGTGTAATCTCTCAAAATGTGTTTTTTCTGCACTTGTAGTAGTTTATTCAAGTCATTTATCTTTTGTGCAACAGAGTAGCCTAAATTAAGATGTTTTCCAGCACGTTTTTAG
>OMNZ01005876.1:10073-23025 GCA_900303255.1 Lesueurigobius sanzi | reverse complement strand
TGTAGTGTGCAAATTTATAATATAGAGTGCATCTCCAATGTTAAGAAGCCAACAAAAAGTATATACTAGATAGATGTGTAATCTCTCAAAATGTGTTTTTTCTGCACTTGAAGAGTTCGTTTGCAAAAGCAGATATCTCCATTTTGAATTTTTTGCTAAGTTGTATTAAATTTGTATTACCGTACTCTACAGGTAGCACCAGTAAATTTAAAGGTGAATTAATTTGATCAATAACAAGTGACTTCATATTTCTGATGCACTAAAATAGATCTGGTCATTAAAATCTCATCTACAATAAGAGAAAACTACAAGCATATGTTGATTTTTGTCAATGGCACTTATCTGTTTTTGCAAATAAACTCTTCACTTGTAGTAGTAGTTTATTCAAGTCATTTATCTTTTGTGCAACAGAGTAGCCTAAATTAAGATGTTTTCCAGCACGTTTTTAGATATTCCTGATGGTTGGCAAAAAAATATCTCTTGATCATTGTTATCGAGAAATTCCTGAAAAAAATAATGATATACTGCAGGAAATGAACAATTAAATAAACAATATAGTTACCATAGTGAATTAAAATACTGTAGCAAAATGACTGATTCATTGGTCACCTGTGCTTTGTAAATAGACTGTGCTTATGTTTGACATGGTTAAGACCAATGACTGCATAGGTCCGGACCCTGAACTTATGCCAAAGGTTCCAAAGGTAAAGTTTGTGGACCTCAACTAGATTTAGTTGGGGACCCCTGATATACTGTATTCTTTATCGCCCAACTCTACATTTCATATCCTTTCTTAAGTTATGCAGAAGAGCAAAGGCAGGGGAGTTCATTCACCTGATGAAGCCACCCTTCAGTCAGCTGGACCTGGTGCGGAGTGAGGTCATGCATGTTGCAGGTTTCATTAGTAAGAGATGATTCAGGAGTGAACAGAGCACCAATGGATTTATATCTACAAACTCTTTCCTTCTCACTGTGGTAAAACAACTGTATGGTATTATTTGTACGATCCATGGTAATAGTAATTGTTGTGAGTAATAAGTATATAACAATTTGCCGAAAATCTCTCATAAGGCAGTTGAATAGAGAAATTAAATTTAAATTGAGTGATATCAAGTTTGAATGAATGTAAAAATTCAAATTTTGTTAGGTACAAGACTGGAAACTTTGAGCCTATAGGAGGTGGGTGAGAAAAATGGTCATTGAAGTTGTTTTCTCTTGCAAACAGACCAAGCACCAAAGCCCCCTAAAACCCCAAACCCCCAATCTGTCGTGAATATAGGTACATTTCAAACGTTTTCCATTGTTTTGACATAAGCTTCATAGAGCTACTGTTCCACACAATATCCCACCAACATGTGAACCCCCAGCGCTCTTCTTTTCCATCACTGACAATGACGGATCGGCATTCACAGATAAAACCATCCTTCGCAGGGCTCGCCGACAATTCCAGCCTCTTTTGGTGGTTAACAATAATTTGAAATGGGGTTGTGGGGTTAATAACTCAATGATTTCTGTGTGTGGACTGGAGGCAGCTGTTAGCATGTATGCAGATGGGCCCCCGCCATTAGTCCTTGTCGCACTCGCTAAACAGGCCCTGCGTATAAGAGCTCTTCAGGTTACCGCCGTGCAAGTTGTGACATTGAAGATACATTTGGCAAATCATTTCCCAGCATATGTTGTCTCGGACCGCATAAACACACTGTGAGGTCTTTTATTATTGAATAGATTGGTTTGTAATTTGCGGTGTTCCCATCTGTCCTGGTTACGTAAAATCACCGCTAAACCAGTTACTAAACACTTTGTCCCATTGTCTGTTGTTTTGATAATCACCCATAATAGCATCCCGCATCAGTATGGTCTTTAAACCTGATTTAGGGCTTAATGGAATAAGAGGGAGAGGCAGTCAGTATATGCACTGGGCCTAATGTCGTTAGAAATGTTTGCGGAGGCTAAATTAAATCAGTCGTAAATTGTGCTCTCAAGTAAGTCAGAAAAACCCAGGCGGCCCGAGGAGGAGAGGGAGGGGGCAACGGGGAATTCATATTTTAACCTCGCGCAGAAAATGCACTTAAACAGATTAAAATAAAATAGGCGGCGCGTGGATGGATGGGAATGGTAATTGCTGATGCTTTAATGGTTTCCTGTTAGCCAAGTCGGAGCGAAGGCAGAGCTATTTTAAAGTTGGAAGAACGATCGCGGGCCATAACTTTGCGAGCGCGGTGATTAGAGCCGACAGGTGCGTGTCACCGAGCGGCACGGCGCGCGTCTAATGGACATCTGGATGGAAACAGATGTTAGCGGAGGGTCTTTTTGGAGCGCCGAGCAGGAAACAGTCACTTTAGGGAGCAGGTGTGCGGCGGAGTGGATGATTTTGAATGCGGAACGATGCACAGTGGCGTGTTCTGTGGCGGATGCTGAATTATGGTGTGTTTGTGCATGTGCAGCCCACCCGTGTCTGCCAGGTTTACTGGAAGACGTGGCCAGCTTATTGTGCTATACAATCCAGACGATAATTATAGCTGTAAATACTACTGGGAATACTCGGACATGGAAGAAGGATAGGTTCTTTGCCAAAATATGGCATTAGAATGAAGAAGAAGAGAGGCAGACGTGCTTATGGTGATATCATCAGGCTGTTTCTGGTCAGTACTGTGTAATGCGTGATCACACATATACGGCTGCAACTAGGAACTTTTAATATACTTGATATTAGTGCGTATATGACCCAGTGTATATGGGTGGTAATGGCACCTTTACTTTTCATCACAGTGGCCTTTATCACACTCCCGGATCCATTTTTTTTTTAGGGTTTCTGGTAGGGCTGCAAGATTAATCAATATCAAATCACAATTTTAAATACTGCAATAACCTAACCCCAAAGACTGAGGGTTTTTTTTCTTCCTTGCATCTTCGGCGTTTCATGAAGATGAAATATAGGTAGTTATAATTTGAGTCGGTGAATGTTTAAGGTAATAAAGATATAGCCTACATAAAATAAATGTAAACAGTAATAAAGAGTAAACATTTAGTTTATAAATTAGTTTATAGATAAAGTTGAATTAATTTAACAGCTGCAAACCGTGAAATCTGTGCTTTGGGTCGCAGAGTGAGTGATCTTTTCTAGAGAGGATCTTTGACATCACTGAACGGTTCCTGCAGTAAAAAATAAATGAATGTGTGTGTGGATTATAGTTATATTAGTATTATTATAGTTATATTTAGTAATATTAGTATATTAGTAACTGCTGCTAATTATTAAAACAAAACAAAAAAACTCTACTAAAACCATGAAAATGAAGTGTATACTATCAGTTTTTGCGTGAGCCTGACGCATAGAACTAGGAGGCTGTTTAATGAGGACTGGAGCACAGCGCAGGACAGGTGAGAGAGGAGCCAGCCTTTTTTCATTACTAACTACAGTGATCTTAAAATGCTATTTGAGACTCAAATAGCAGTGTTCCAGTACAACTTAACTTCCTTTACTTGGACTTTACTTTTGCTCAGTGAGCTCCTTGGTGCAGTGCACATCCTGTCCCAGTGTTTACAGTGGCATGAGCTGGCGAGGGCAGAGCACTGGTGAGGATCTGGGCAGTCGTACAGGTGCAACTGGAAAATATATTCAGTCGCACCACACAAATTTAGTTGCATGTATTTGAGCCCTGCAGTGTATTTGAGTAAATCAGTCACACTTTTGAGCCCTGCACTAATGTAACCTTTTTTTTGGTGTTTGCATAAAAAGAAAGGCGCATTATGGAAAAATGCTTTCAATCTTGTAGTCAAGTGTATAATTAATTTGTCATTTATCCTTTATAATCATCCACTTAATACTAATTTAGCTATGTATGCCATATGTACTCTGAAAATTGCTTTCCACCATTGAACTTTCATTCCTTAAATATCATGCCACACTTAACGATGAACCCTGAGACCTGTAGCGATCCCTTACCTTTCTGCCCGAGTTCAGCTGTAACTCGGCACTGTTGGCTCCAGGTAAAACCGCGGCCCCCAGCGTGCTCATGTTCTGCTTTTGTGTAAATTAACAAGGAAAAAGCTGTGGGATTGAATGGCAAACATGCAGGTGATGACACATCCCGCCCCTCACAAAGTATTTATCATTACTCAATGCCAGTTAACATGTCAGGCTAATAACTGTCAGTCTATTGCTCTAAAGCCGTGCGCTCTTATTCACATTACCATTTGTCTTCTTTCGCTGGACAGAACCTATTCTCTTCCTTTTACAAAACACAATTGTGTACAAGTTGTACTTTGAAATCTTCTAATATGTAAGAATATTATATTATCTTTTACAGACAAGTGTTTTGAGCTTTAGAGAAAGAAACTAAATATGCTGCAGAAAGTTGCAAAACATAAGTCTGCTTCTGATCCGAATATAGACTTACCATGATGCAATTTAGCTAAAACTAAAAAACAACAGCTTTTGGAACATGCTTGGAATAAAAGGCAATAGACCCATTTGATGTGACCTATTCATACTAAATAAAGTGTATGTGCACAGGCACAAAACAACTGAAATACTGCATTGTACTACAGATGTCACGGTTACCGGTGTAGCAGTAAACCCCAATAAAAATGTTGACTATAACAATAACTGTTTTAATTTTAAATAATAACGTTATCTCACCCTCGGTGTAGCCACTGTGAGCCTTTCCAGCGTCTCATCAGAGTCTGCTGAAGTTTCCGCGCTGGCAAAATGAGCGAATGACAGACGAGACGGACAGAAAGAAAGCTCCATGTGTACCCGGATGCGTTTCACACGTAGGGCATAAATGAGCCTCTAGCTGTAGCTAGCTTCGGCCCCAGTCGATGAAACCGCTCTGAGCGCTGCCACTGCGGCTTCCTGTTTTGTTTAAGGACTAAGCTATGTTTATTTTGCAACACATCGTCATGCCCTTGTTCAGAGACGTAGACAAACACTTTGAAGTCATTCTCGCTGTCCTCATGAAATTGTCCGACTACTACGAGTGCTAGTTATCGATTCTGGAAAAGTTACTTTGACTTTGGTCCTTCAATTCTTATCGAAGATGAGTAACTTCTTTCTTTTTATCATTTACTTCCGAAAGACCATATATTTCAGTATATATCTGTGAAGTTTGAGCATGATTGATGATCCGCAAATGGTTTTCTTACATCCACAAAAGTCATTCTCCCTCACCCATTCACATCTATTGCACAAATCTGGTTCAAAACACACCTCGCCTATGACCTCCCAAACATCGTCATGTGTTATATTTTGACTAGCATCTGTTGCTAATGATTATATCTTTGATAATATTTGGTGTTTTTGCATTATGTCGATGTCATTATGTCAAAGAACGGTCACAGGTTCCTATTGATTTACTAGTAAAACAAAGACCTAAACCAGCACCTAGATTTTCTCATTTCAAATTGTAATAACTTTCTTTATATTTCTCCTAGAACAGTAAAGTTGCACTTTTGATAAGTGTCTGTATTTTTTAGGACTCTCAATGCTTTCTGAACATATTCAACACACTTTAAAAAAAAATACCACGATAATACCGAAAACTATGATAATTTTGGTGACAATAACTGTGAGGTTACATTCTCCTACATTCTATCAGCATTGCCACATTGAGTCCAAGCTTTTGCATTATCAGAAATAATTTCAATTCCAACTACAATGGTATCCAACCGTTTTTACAGAAACAACTGGAAAAATATACTGAAATCAGTTGAGAAACAGAGATAAACAGACATAAACAGACAAACTGACAAAAACTCGGCAAGCGAATTCCAGGAGCATTGTTGAGGTTGTATATATTGACTTATCTCAAGTACAAACTATGCACTCCATGGTTCGAGTTTCAGCCGCTGACCTCTTATCAGCGAATCTCCAGAGACTTTTGCATTGTGCATTGGTTGTCAACAGTTGAAACTAAACTGAGAACACAGGACACTGACACTCCTCTCAGAATTCCCCTAAATTATGAAGCGCCTTTATGTCAGCCACCTTTGTGCATCATAAAAGCCCGTTCTCATGGGCTCAGTGTAACAAATTTAAACTTCAATCCTATCGTTATAATCAGATAGGTGCGAGTTTGACTCCCTGGAGTGTGTCTTCGCCTGCTCATTTGTAGTGGAGTAAATTGATACCGAGATGGGACTGTCATAGCGCCAGAGGTTGATGTCGCAAAGTGTTGAGAAAAGCAGGACAGCGGCATGTGTTGTGCCCTTTGTACGCGCCGCTGCGGGGCACAGAGCTCGTTGGGTCACAAGTGTGAGCTAAAACTCTTTTGTCTGCTGTCTGTGGCCCCCAGGTGACAATCTCCTGCCAGAGAAATGTACCCAATATACTTCACTTCTGCTGTACATGGATGTGGTCACAGACGGTGCAATGTGGTTTGTCAAAAGGGCTCTGGTGGACAAGGTGACATTTTTACCTTGAGAACTGGAAAGTTGGTAGTTCGGCTTGAGATGTTTATGGTTGTTGTGCCATTGAGCAAGATTACAATAAGTGGCAACGTGGGTCAGCCAACATCGCAAACAAGTGCAGTTCCAAACACCTGAGCTACCGACGCTCCCCGGGTATCAGCGTCCATAGACAAGTGGAAGGCAACAAGAATACTATTGAGGATAAAAATGGTCAATATTGTTTACAGTGGTCCCTCGTTTAACGCAGGGGTTACGTTCTAAAAATAACCTGCAATAGGCGAAATCTGTAGTCAGCTTTATTTTTTACAATTATTATATGTTTTAAGGCTGTAAAACGCATATTTCACAGTCCTGAACTAGGCCTACTGCCTCTCTCTTCTCCCTCGGCTCAGTGCTGCTGTCATTTAGGCTCTACCATTGCCACTTACTGTAGACTGTGATAAGCCTGGTCTAGAAGTGGGACCCGCAGAGTGCGCAATGCGCGGGAGGTGAAAAAAAAGGTTTGACCACGTCGCACTGGCTGCTACTTAACAAAACAGTGAGACACACGGCTTATTTTGGGGCAGAATATGAAAGGCAGCAGCTGGCCACAGACCATGCCGCGGCCTCTTCGTCCTTGTGCCACTCGGTGCGTCTTTTTCCACTGAAGGCCTCGGTCCAGGTGTCTTCTTCCGAGTGAGGAACATAGTTGACTGGCTTTCTATGAACGACTGTAAGTCCGCTGCCCTGAGCCCTCCGCTCAGATGCAGCAGTGGGCAGGGCAGTGAGAATTTCTCAATGAAACTATGATTAAACAGCAAATGCCGTGGCGCGCTCGTGTTGATTTCATTTATCGGGCTTTGGGCAATGAGACTCGTAAAGTCCACGGCGAAAACACACTCGCGTGAATACGCACCGAATCACAGAGTAGGTTAAGAAAGCAACACTAATGCACACGCAACATTTGTCATATCAGCAAATTAGAGCAAGAAGGTAGAGTCTATTTAGCGGGTTAATGAGACTGGGTGAAGAGAAGAGCCTAGAGCGCCTTGAGACTGGGTATAAGAGGGTGACAGAGGAGCCAGAGCGCTCACTGCAAGTCAGACCCATCGGTGAATGAGAGGGGACAGAGAGGCACAGCCCTCGCTTCAGCAACACGGAGGAGGCACTGTAAAAAAAAAAGCATGCAAAATTGTACAAAAAGAAAATCTGCAAAACAGCAAGGCCACGAAAGGTGAACCGAGTTATGGCGAGGGACGACTCTATACCAGTAATTTCATGTTAGCCTTGGCCCGCCTGCAACGGTGCACTTTTTAAGCTAAGTGCATACCGTAATACTGTCATAGGGCTGGGACAATATATTGTTTTGCAATATATCACAATATTCCTTTGCCGCAATACTTTATCAAAGAATCAGTACCTTCAATACTTTGAAAGTGATTAACAGCTGGCCATTGGCCTACAGTTGCTCTACAAACGATCTGCAATAGTCTAGATCTCTGTTAAAGTGTTTGGAAGCATCTTATGTTGAACTCTTTGAATATTTTTTTCAGGAGAAGTTATACTACACTCTGTTAAACCTACAGTTTGTTGTGATAACGCACTTTTCAATCTTAACACTTTAATAATAAATGTCAGATGGCATTTGGTTTATAACTTTTGGACACATGGCTTCAAATTTTCACAAATACAAATACCGTATTGACCCCTAAGTATTGTATCACAACAAAAGCGTATATCGTCCGAACCCTAATAAATCACTTATTTTTTGTAATCAGAGGAACCAAAGCCTAAAAACATACAGTAGGACAGAACATGCATACTCAAGTGAGGAAGTGCTAACCAACTTGATGCTTTGTGTGACCTAAAATCACAAAGCAGAGGACAGAGTTCCATGTACACAGACTACTCACTGTAAAATAAATAGTTTTTCAAATCGAAAATGAGTGGGTCTTGTATGTTTTATGTTTTCTTGAAAGCAACATTTCCGTTAAAGATACGGGGAAACCCAGAGGAAACCGAAGTCACATCACCTGTTCTTTTTCCTTGTATCGTGCCAAGACAATGTTAAGGCTCACGCTCAATAACGCCTGTCCTCACTTATCTAAAGAATGTAAACCTGCGTAAGATCAGCAGAAATCCTATTGTAAGTTGTCCGCTTGTCTCAAAGTGACTGGGTAATCAAATGTAACGCTAAACCAGCGTTGTCTGCGATAACGAATACTAAAACAGGTCGTCTGGGCTGTTGGCGCTGCCCGATGCGGAATTCGTTTGGCAGACAGAGCGGCGAGACCACACCAGAACTTGTGTGACATTCTTTTCATGAATCATACATATCTTTTTTCCGCCACTGGGACAGCTCTGAGAGTCTGATCAAAGACGCGCCAGGGCTGGAGGAGTTTGGGATGCTAGCCGGTGCAAAAAAGAGGAGAAGAGCGAAACCGTCGCTTGTTGTGCTGTTGGCTGTTATTATTCCCATTTTGTCGGGGAAAGGGAGACGAATGAGCGGATAAATGGATGATGGAGGAGGAAATTCCCCGTCTGGGTGGAATGGGATGGAGAGCTCGGGGATGGATAGAGGGAGGACGGGGGGCACCTGATGTAGAGGCTGCTGTCGAGGCCCAGACAGGGAGGTCTTTGTCTTCTCCATAATCACTCCATGATATGTCCCTGCAGTCTGTGCCACTATTGTGCCTTTCCCCGCTGCAAATTTGGTTTAAAGGTTAAACGTCCAAATGACCGAATGAATGAGCAGAATAAAGACAAAAGAACAGCTAATGCAGGGAATAACTCAAATATGGGACAAGCTTTACATATGTTACAGCACACAAAAGGTCTGGAGACATGTATTTGCTCTGAGTGGAACCCATTTATATCAGCATGTGCTTATCCATGGCTCTCCAATGATAAAACAGTGGGCAGTTGCCATTACAATGAACAATTCAAAAACAAAATAATCTTTTGAATGCTCATAAATCTTGGCATTCACAACAGTAAAAGTCATGTGACTGAAACCCAAAGGTTCTCTCATGTAAACAACATGACAACCATAGCTTAAGTTTGTTACTTAAAATACAAATACTAATTTTAGACAAAGTAATATTTTATATAACAAACACTAGAAGAAAATTATTTTTTTTAGTTTATAGTCACTTTGTGTGACTAAAACAATGACTAAAATTATCCTTTTATTGACTAATAAAGATAAATACAAATGAGAGGGACTGAAGAAAAAGATCCAAACCCCATACCATACTCTTATGGGAGAAGGTCCATGAAGCAGCAGTATGAGTAAGGGGAGACACTACAGGTAAGCGCCATTTTTATTAATTTTCAGATTTTGGGCCACTTTAGTCTCTTAATATTTCAGCTTTCACCTGGAAACAAAGAAATTACCTAATCTTCACAATAAAGCTTTTGATTATTGCATTGATTCGACATTTCTCCATTGAATTAGATCAGAAATTGTAGATTCAAAGACCACTTTTTCTTACAGCCAGCTGAGGTGGCTCGGGCATCTGTTTTGGATGCCTCCTGGTCGCCTCCCTCGAGAAGTGTTCCAGGCACGTCCCACTGGGAGGAGGCCCCGGGGAAGACCCAGGACACGCTGGAAAGACAAGGTCTTTCAGCTGGCCTGGGAACGCCTTGGGATCTCCCAGGAAGAGCTGGATAAGGTGTGCGCGGATCGGGAAGTCTGGGCATCTCTGCTCAGACTGTTGCCTCTGCGACCCGACCCCGGATAAAGCGGAAGAAAATGGATGGATGGATGGATGGACTTTTTCTTACACTCTTGCAAGAAACAACATCTCCACTTTAGTAGCTCGTACAGTGGTTAGCATTCATGCTTCACAGCTAGAAGGTCCTGGGTTTGATCTGGGCGGGGCCTTTCCATGTTCTCCCAATGTCTGCGTACAGGTGCTCCCGTGTCCGCTACCACTAAAAACATGTAAATTGGTCAGGATGAATGAGAGTGAGTTTGTGAGTGCGAGTGTGGGACAACGGATGGAAATTAGCCCAAGGCTGCAATCCGGAGTGGCATGTTTACATGCATTCTCATGTGCATGCCATGCACTGTCCCAACCAAATAAACAAACAACAAACCAACTTTCCAGTGTTGGACTTTTCGAAGGTTTGTCAATATTTAAGTAATTCCTAGCTTGAATTTTGAGTTATGAAATCCAAAAAAACAAGGCAAAATTTGAATTTGTATACAGATTTATTTAGTTTATTAAAAAACTAAACACACATTTTATTTATTTGTTTATTTAATAGGGACAATGCATATTAATGAACATCTGTGATTACAGTGTATTATGCCAGATTATAGCAAACATGCTCATTTCCATCTGCAGTCCTGAGGCAGGTGACACAGAAACAAAACATTACATTTACACACAATTACAGGAAGACATAGACAGAAGACTAAAATGCTGGATTAAAAGTGGTTGCAGAGTTGTTTATCTTTCATCCACTGTTTAAGGTGCAATTTGAAAGTGAGCAGTGATGGACATTCTCTTATGGACATCTTTGTAACTAATACATGAACAGAATAAAACCATACATTTAAACCTGGCTCTATCCATTATTTAGGTTTCATCACTGAAAATATAAGCAATTTTGGCCATGTTTATGTGTAAAATGCCTCATTTTTATATGAAAACATAAAATGACAGAAAACTTATAATACATTTTTCCTCATATTTATGCCAGTAATATGGCAAAAGATTCATATTGCTATCACTTTTTCTATTCACTTGCAGTGTCTCGCCTTAAATACGTTACAATAAAATAATAGGACATTATAGTTGACTAAATGTCAAACTGAACACTGGCTAACATTAGAAGTACAGTCCTTCAAATACAAACTTGGGCCCTGTACATTGTATATTTCCCTTGTGTTCTTGCATGGTCCCACCACCTGTAGGGGGCCCATGTGGGACTGGTGCGTTGTTATCTGGGCAGCTTTGCATTGAGCTGGCAGAGGATGTGCAGACGAGCAGCGTCAACAATTGTATAAAAGGCTGACCACAAACAGTACCTCATTGTGTGACGCGTTTGATTTAACCGTCCTGGATTAGTGGCCACTTTACAAAGCAAGTTAAAGAAGCGTTTAGCACAAATGCTTTTCTGTTGATCGCCTCAGTGAAATAGTTTTATTATTACCTGTTTGATCTGTGTGTGTGTGTGTGTGTGATCCTATCTTAAGAGTTGTTGTTACAAGTAAATTTCTCCATTGTGAGATCAATAAAGAACTATCTTATCTATCTTAAATAGTCGTGGCTTCAGTCTGGGGTTAGCATGTTTTATAATTATCACTTGTGAATGATCATACCAACGTTTTGACTAATCCCAGATGTAATTACATTTCCCACAACAACACGAATGACAAGTGGCTCACAGGCTGTGAATGAGGAGGCTTGTTTTGATTGAGACACTTTTTTGGCTCCGGTTTGCTGAATCACAAAAGCTGCTTTCTGTGTGGCATCTTCCCCCAGGTAATAAGTGTTAGTATTTTGGTTATGTTGTAAAATGATTCCTATTCACGTTAAATAGGTTTAGTAATGACTGACAAAATGGATTCTGCTGTTGTCACAATGCCCTTTACAAATAATAATAATAATAATAATAGCCTTCCTGTTGCTGCATGTGAGTATAACATTTGAGGTCACTGCTTGGTAATTCATCTGCAGAGGTGCAAATGAAAAGATTCTGGTGAGGATTTTGCAAGTCAAGAGTTTTTGAGGATCTGTACTTTACTTAAGTAGTATTTTTGTTGACAACTTATTACTTAAACTCCACTACATTTGACAAATAAATATAATACTTTCTACTCTATTACATTTGTAAAAAAGCTCTTGTTTCTCGTTACTTACGTTGGAGTGCAGACAAGTTGGTCATGTTGTGGTTTTTTCTCTGATTTAATCATTTATCATGTCCACTCCTGAACAGAAGGTGGCGCTCACTGGTTTGTCCAGTGGTTTGTCCAGTGGTTTGTTCACTAATTTTGTATGAATGTGTTGTTTTTCTGTCTTTGGTCATTTATATCTGCACAAGTTAAACCAGGTGAACTGAAGAGGAAATACATCTTCAGAAGTATTTGAAGCCGCAAATTTATGATTCACGACACTCTTTTAAAATGAAATGGACTTTTTTTACTTCTAATAATTTAGTACTTTACAAAGCAAATACTTCAGTACTTTGACTTAAATAATTTGTTCACTGGGCAACTTTCACTTACATTGGAGTAATATTTGACCTGTGTAATCTGTACTTTTATGTAACACTAGAACTGCCACAGTGGTCAATTTGACCCTGTGATTGTGTGTAATGCTAATTAATATTGTTCAACACAATTTATGAAGCTCTCACTTGGCGGCTGTGCCCAGAATTCAACATTTTTTATGATGCCGCTTTTTGTATTTGAAGAGTTCATTTGCAATAACAGATATCTCTGTTTTGAATTTGTAGCTAAATAATTTGTATCACTGTCCTCTAAAAAGGACTCCAGGAAAAGTAAAGTTGAATAAATTCCATCAATAACAAGTGGCTTCATATTTCTGAT
>OMNZ01005858.1:2103-13569 GCA_900303255.1 Lesueurigobius sanzi | reverse complement strand
AAAGGACTAATCCAGGGACAGAATGAAACGATGATTACCCTGGACTAAACCAGGACTACACCAGCCAGGTCTAAACCCAAGGACTCAATCAGAAATAAAGCAAGAGAAAAAACTCGGTCTGAATCAGGTCTAAACCTGAACAATATCACAGACTGAACCAGGATTAAACCAGGACGAAACCATGAGGGAAGCATGTCAAAACTCTGGACTGAAACTTAGACTAAAACAGGTCTGAACCAAGAATAAACCACTACAACACCAGGTCTAAACCAGGTCTAAACCCAAGAAGAAGCAGATGGCTTTAGTCGACTTTAAAAGACATTATACACAGGAATTGTGATGAAATCGAAATCGTGATTTAAACTAAAGAATTTTTGGCCATATCGCCCAGCCCTACTCTGTTAACTGTCTTTTTAAGCCATTGAAGAAGAAAAAAGTATTTAAGGCTGTGTGGTCACTGTAATCGCAGATAAATAATGATTCAATCCGTGGCCAGTGGCAAATACTAGCGTGGAGCCTTTTGGTCTACAGTCAATCCTGTTCCAGTAACAGAAAAAAATGAATTTAATTTAACGCATAACTAAAATTGAGGTTGATGTGATGTGGCACAGTGTCATCTTCCCCTAATTACAAGTGCGCTATTGCTTTTCTTTGACCAATCCCAGCCAAGGATGTCCAAACTTCCAGACGTTTATTAAGAAGGTTTCGGGTGACATTCTTCCTTGTCTGAAGATCTGAGGACAACCGGCTGTGATAGGTAAACACACAAACCTGCTGACCTTCTGCCAGCAGCCGTGATTGAGGCTTTTCTATTTGGATGCAAAAAAAAAATCTCTGGGAGATTTTTCATAATCACAATGCCTGCGTCCCCCATTTATCCTGTTAGCATACGTGTCAAGAACAAGCAGATAGACCTGGCTCGATGTATGATGGATATTGAAGATTTGTATGAAGCGCCACGGACCCTGAGCTCAAAGATATTACCATATTAGAAAAAACAGCCCGGTGTCAGACAGTGACGTATTCAAATGTACACTGGGTTTGACCTTTGCTATGGAAAATGCAACCGTCGACGCACATCGGCAGTAAGTCACTAAAGTATTATATTTTGTTTTTGCTTTGTTTGTTTTCTGGATTCAGAGAAATGGCTCGCATTCATACTATTCTCGTTATTAATAAATCACGTTCCTTGTATCCAACGTGATGCATCATTTCTTATTGAGAAGCAGGGTGCTGGTGAAATCGCAAATGATGGAGAGCTGAAGGGAATGTAGTAATATGGATCTACTTTAGCCGCTGGCTGTTTATCTGTTCCGTCCTGTGTACCTTAATGTACCATGATGCATTCAGGCTCACCATTACTCTGTGTGTTTCCAAAGGTCTTGTTTATGTTTGGGAGATGCTTTATGCTCGTCGCGCCGATTTGCAGCCTGTTGGAGAAGGTTTCGTGGCCTAACCTTGGAGGTGCTTTCCCCTGGGTTCACTTGTCTACTCCAAACAAACTCGCTTTCCAATCTGCTCATCTGCTGTCTAATTATCTCTTTTCAACCAATGAGTCACATGCAACCCCATGCGACATGGATTTCTTCAAGCATTTCCTTAAGCACCAAGTAATAATATAATATCTTGTTTATCACTGCACCTGCCTGCAAGTTTTTGAACCCTAGTCCACATGATTATGCGTCTGAGTAGAGGTTCTCAAACTGCAGTAAAAGTAAGATGTGTGGTACATGGGTCTTATTGGCGACTCAATTTTATACATGTATTTTTGGTTCTTTGTTTTGCTTTGTTTGTTTTTTCATCGTTGTTAAATCCTGGTTAGGTCCTGACTCTGTACTTAGTTTAGTGAAAGAGTCAAGTTTTTGGTTTTGTGGTTCTGTTTGAGTCCTACTCCATTTTATTCCGTAAAAAATATTTACCGTATTTTCCGGATTATAAGTCACACTTTTTCTCATAGTTTGGCTGGTCCTGCGACTTATACTCAGGTGTGACTTATATATGAATTAATGTGTTACGTTAACATATCAGACACCTATTCAGTTCATTGTTTATGCTTCGTGTAGCTGAATAACCATCAGTGTGTTATGTTGCATACTGTACACCTATTCAGCCTGTTGTTCTCTATTCTATTATTATTATAACTTACCTTTCAACATGAAAGGTCTGTTCTTGGTCTTGGATGTTTTAAAATAAATTTCCCCCCAAAAAATGCAACTTATATATGTTTTTTTCTTCCTCATAATGCATTTTTTGGCTGGTGCGACTTATAGTCCGGAAAATACGGTAAATACTTTTATATAGCATTATTATTATAATTTGGGTGTTTTAATGTTGCAAGTTGTGTTGATATGAAAAAAATAAAAATGATAAACGAAATATGAATTCATACAGCAATTCATACTGAAATATGAATTGCTGTTACAAGTTGCAACTACGTACAAAAAGTCACTCCTTGACACATCTCGAGATAGTGCTTCACATAGAATAGTTTGAGAATCATTGTGTATTTTGAACTGTGTGCTCTTTGTCACTTCACCTGATCATATTTACAAAGAACAGCCGTGAAGTCGAGCTGTGGCTCTAAAGCTTAGCATTAATCTAAGCATGCTCTCTCTCCAGCCCAGTGAAGTGGGGGAATCGATAGATGGACCACCTGTTCGCACAAACAACGTAATGAAAAATGAAAGCGCTGGGTTTTTCCCCCCTCAGGCCACCGTAGGGAGATCTTTTCTAATAATATATGATGGTGTCGCTGGGGTTAGATTAATTATACATGGATTACAAATCATGCTTTGATAGGCTGGGCTGCCCGCGTATGAGGATGTTCGGCTGTGGCGACATCACTGCACATAATGGGAACGCTTTAGGTGCATTTAGGCTGGAGACTTCTGATGCATGTGTCAAAACTCAACTGGTGTTTGGCTCATGTGTCCATGCTCTTCCACAGCTGTGGTTTTTCATTCATGTGTTCAATAACTGTTCAACATGACGGAGTGACTTGTACTCTTCAAATTGTATATTTTCAAATTGTATGTTGAAAATTACAATCATTTTTTTTTTAGTATTTAGTATCTTATATCTGTATTTAATACTTGTAAATGTGTATATATTCTCAGATATGTACAGTATATTCCAGAGTACCTATATCTGGATTTCTTTCTTTATTCCTTTCTCACATTTATTATTTTGTTGTTATAATTTTAAGATTGATATTTTTATTGTAAGATTACTATTCGAGCTTCTCTGACACAATTTCCCTTGTGGATCAATAAAGTCTAAGTTTGAGCTGCTAAGTCTACACCAAGATTTAGTCCACAACTTCACTCATAACTAGTGACTACGATTAACTTTAACACTAACATCACTGCTGCACTCATCAAGATATAAAATATAAAACAAGATATAAAATAATAAATGGTAAACGGTCACATTCATATAGTGCTTTTCTGACTGCTTTAGGCACTTTACATCAAGGAACCACTCACCCGTTCACACTCTCATTCATACACCAGTGCACGCAGACCACTGTCGCCCTGAAATCACATCTGTGAGATTCATAAATAAAGCAACATCTATGTTCCACAAACTGTGTTGGAAAACTCTGAGAGAGCGTTGAAAACACCTAAATTAACTTGAAAGCACTCTCCTGGAAATATGGTGCTACTTTCTCTCAAAAAGTGACAAGTGGCTACATCTTCTGCTGAACAAAAATATATTGTATTTTTTTTCTTTTTTTTGGGGTGAGATGCTGGTATATGCACTCATGAAATCTTAAAAAGTCCTGCATTTTACATGGGAAACCTTGAATGTTCTATGCCACTCTGTACTGTATGGTGGAAATGAAAGTGTAAAAGAGGACACGTCTGCCTCGCCGAAACCTACTTCTCACTCCAAAAAAACCTCTTTTCTAACTTTCTTGTTTTGCCTCGATATTCCAGTCGTCTTGGGAAATCATGCTAAACACGACTGTGCTTAAATCGAACCTGGGGATGCAGAACGGCTTTCGGCTTGGAGTTTGCCTTCACTTTGTTCTAAAGAAACAACAACAAGCAAGTGGGGTGGTGGTGGTGGTGGGAAAAAAATGAGACGATTCTTAGACGCCGACTGCGGAGGAAGCCCGTGGACAGTCTGGCGCGTGCGGTCCGTGGAGAAATCTCTGACAAAATGACAAAGCTTAAATGATGTTTTCCTGTCATTACGTTCCACCTGTTCTTCGCGAGCAGACGTTGTTTATCGCCGCTTATCATTTTCAAATTTGCCTTTACATCAGTCACACAGCCGCCGCGCGCACATCACACCCGCGCAAACTAATCGCGCATAAACATGTTCATAAAGATTTGCGGGTGCGTCATGTCCAGCACTTTACCCGCCGCGTCTCCTCTTTCCGATGGCTTTTATGTCGGCGTGGCAGAGACAAATGAACTCCAGTTATTATTGAGAGAAGCTTTTGGCAGCCGGTTATAGTTTTACTGGCTGCTCTATGAAACGGTTTGATAATTGCGCGCCGCTCCCCCCCCCCACTGTAGCGTTGCGGTGTGCGGTGTCACGTGAGTCGTTCTGAAAGAGTAAATGAAGCCTGGGGGGGGGGGGGGGGGGCTTGCGTAATTGGCTAATGTAGTTAATAGCATCTGAAGGCTGATGAATGGCCACTGCTCTTTCTTGCTGAGTTCTCACACAACAAATTAGTCTCATTAAAAGCTCGGTTAAAGGAACTCTTGGAGAAAGTGATTAACCCAAATTATCTGGATAGAGCCATGTGAGGCTGGTTCAGGCGCGGTTAATGGATGTTTGGTGTTCCAGCACAAGATGTTGGATGAATATGCCATGGTTTTCAAAGTTTTCAAATGGTTGTTTCATTGTACTTTGGTTTTGCTGCAGGCTTCTTCTGGTTTAGACCTGGCTGAGTTCTGTTTTAAAGACATGGCTTAGCCCTGGTTTGTTTCCTTGTTTAGACCATCGTCATTCCTGTTTTTTAGGGCTGCAAGACAATTTTCAGACAGAAATTGTGATTTGCGATTTTAATATTATGTATTTATCATAGGCAAAGATTCTTCAGTCTTCATCTGTACTCTGTAGTTGAAGTGTTTGACGCTTCGATATTAGTCCAAAGATCGTCCTCGGCGAATAAAGACTTAAACACGTCCGTGGGTCTCTTGAGAGCAAACCAGAAGGAGGAGTTAACCTCTAAGTCCATCCTCTGTTGGAGCTAAAGATTGGAAAACATCTAAGGTTGTTGACACTTCCCTCAACAGCCTTAGAACTTAGCCCAGGGTGAGACAATACAGAGGTAAGGAGCCCTATTAAGTATGAATGTATTCCAACCTTTAGTACCAAGAGAGGAGGGACTTCTGAGACCCACGTATGTGTTTCAGTCTTTATTCGCTGAGGAAGGTCTTTGGACTAAGATCGAAATGTATGACACTTGAAGACTCTGACACAGACCTTGAAGACTCTTTGCCTATGATGGACAACTCCTGTACGACTGAGAACCTACACACATTATATATTTATATAGTTTATTTTTCATGAAATTCAGTATTGTCTAGGCATGGGACGATATGGACAAAACTATTGCAATTCACAATGTTGTTTATCACAGTAATTTTGTGACTGTGGATTATCTACTTGGCGACATAATGCTAAGATCAACTAATAGTGTGTTCGCGGTGACCCATATTATTGTTTATTGTCACTGCCCTAGTATTGTCAGAAAAATATACTGCAATAGTGCCCTTTTATTATATTTCAGCTTCATGAAACGGTGGAGACGCCAGGAAGAAAATAACCCTCAGCCTTTGGGGTTAGGCTATTGCAGTATTTAAAATTGCCATGTCGATTCGATATCGATTCATCTTGCAGCCCTACTCTTTTTGTTAAGATCCGAGATTTACAATGAACTGCGTGTGAATGAACTGAGCATGTAATGTCCAATATAATTTATTTCAAATAATCTCAGTACTGTATGGCCTATTGCTTTGGGGATCTCAGACAGTGTGCAATCCAATTTACTGTATATGGATTGATTTAATGGTTTTGTTGATGGTTTAGAATGTGGTAAATATTTTATTTGCGTGATTTCTGTGACTTTTTGCATCTGTTGTTGGCCCTGCCTTTTAAGTGAGCACTTGTCATCATCATTTTCCTTTTGAAAAAGAAAAAAAAAGGCATGCTTTAATTAAATCAACATCTAGGACCTTTTTTATTGGCAATTAACTCTGTTTAGAGACATGAAGGGATTTTTTATTTAGAGAGGGCTACGCCTGTGGCATGATGGACGGCTCCAATTGCTAGGTTTAGAATCATTTGCAGATCCTAATCAGCGCTACCATAATATCTGCTTTGAAAGGAGAGGAATACATTTTTCAAATATATCCAATGCTGTGACAGAACTAATTTATTTTGCGCTTGCTGCATTGTACTTACACATCCTTAGCGTGGCTGTGTGCTGGAGGATTTTAGGTAATGATTAGAAGGGCATTATTCTCTCAGATCTGATCACAGAGAAAATGGTGCGCTGTGCTCCTGACTCTCGGCGTGTTTGAGGACACCAGGACCGTATTTCTCCTGCATCCTTGGAGTGGCAGAGCACAAAAAGAAATGACACAGATTATAGGAGATTTATAGCGGTGGTAAATACAGCCTCTTTTATGCCCCTCCAAAGAGCTTTTCATCAGCTCCTTAGCGCTGTGTCCGGGTGATTGATGGCAGGACTCGGGCCTCTCCTTGTCCATTCCTTTAGCTCAGCTGTTTATTTACTCTCTGCTCTCCTCCCTCGTGCAGATGCAGATCTACCTGTACAATTCGGACGACTTCGACAGCCTCAGCGCAGCAATCAAGGAGCGACGCATCATCGCCGCCATGTCCGTCTTCTTTGAGGTAAAAGCCAAGATCTATATCAGGGTCAAGAGATGCTAAGATACAATGAAAACAGAGAACATTTCCTAGGTTTATATTATAGTGGAATTAAACAATACAATAGAGATGGGACCAGATGTAGAGTGCATTCAAGTGGAGATGGTTTTGAGATATTTATATTTGAGATTAAGCCCATATCTCTGAGTGATATTGACATGCCTGATTTCTGTGCGCTCTCTTCTCATCCTTCAGCCACGCAATGGCATCCATGCCCAGTTGAATTGTAGACTGTTCATTTCCTCTTGTGAATAAATTACAGTAAACCTGTCATTCCGGATCAGCCTTGTGACTAAGTGGCCATAGCCAATAGGGTGCCCCCCTCCGAATGCCTGGACTGGATAGGCTTCAACCACCTGTGACCCCTAATAGGAGGAAGATGAATTGGGTTTTACAGCTTAGCAAACTATATTCTTCTCGCGCTCTTGTAGCCTCGAAGTGCATATCTAAAATACTACAAATTGCCCCGAAAGGTCTTTTCCCAAGTTGGACACAAGCACTCCCAATTTAAGTTAAACCACTTCAGCAATTCATGAACTGTGTCGAGTGTGGAGCCCTGGCTGTCACCCTAATTTTCTGTTCAAAGTAAGTGTGAGATTAATCCCATGTGATCAATAGCAGCCCCGGCTGGACTTAATGGTACTCGGGCCGAGGTCAGCTCTCCGGCAAAGCGAGGCTGGAATGGGGACACAGGTGTTTCCAATGTAGGTCTGCTCTTGGACAGTGATGGACCGCGCACGTAAGCCGCGCCTAAATGCCTCCGCTGGATCCTGACAGCCCTATTGCTTACTACAATTAGCACCAACATGCACAATCCGCTGAGCTGCAGTTTACTGTGGGACACTCTCAAGCCAGCACACACACACACATGGACTGAGATTTACCAGTCCTAATCAATGGAGGGACTTCTTTGGATGCTCCCCAAAGGCCTATTAATGGCCTCTAAGGTGCGCGTATTATCCACATTCAGCATTCATTCCCACACAATTATTCTCCTTTGACTGACCTGAATTAATGTTCGGCAGGGGAGAGCGGGTCCCCACGTCCCAGCACTGTTTTGTCCAGCCTTGTCTATTAAGTAGGACATTGGGAATAATGTAAAATATGGGGCTAAACAGTAATGGTGTGTTGTAGAGGGAGTCATAAAGAGACTTAAAAGGTATCTGCCGGTGTTCTCTGGAGACACTTTAGCTCCGGGCACGTTATTGTTAAGTTTTGCAGATTATTCCGGCATAAACTGAAAAATTATAACTTTTGGTTCGGGGGGTGTTTCAAAATCCTCGACGTGTCCAATTATTACACATTTTAGAGTGTATTGAAATAAGCTTAATTGCTGTCACTCTTAAGGCAAATAGATGCCGTAGTAGGCCCCCACAAATCAGCAAATAACACAGTATTTGACCAGTATTTAACATTCCCCTTTTTGTATTCTGTATTGTTTCTCCTTCAATCATCTCTTAAGAAATATTACAATTAATAAATATTCCATGACTCTATATAACAATAATAATGCATATATCAAAATAGTATTAGAAAATGCCAGTTATTTACTAAAAGCAGCTTGCATGAATGAATCCCGAAACAAAGCACCGATCTTCACATTAATTTGACAGCAAGCGCCTCATTCCTTTTGTTGCCGACAGATTGCCCTGAATTGCCAGGGCGTTGCTCATATTGTGTTGACGCTCGGATTTGTTTATATTGACCCACTTCAGTTATTATGTCAGATTATGGTGCCTGGCTCTGTAATCTCTATGTAATCCGTTTTTCTGTTGCAGCTGGGACTGAAAGACAATCCGGCCGTGGAGCCTATCATCCAGGGGTTGAAGGGAGTCGTCCATCACGGTGAGACACACAGCCGCATCAGTAGCATGACTTTAGAGCCATGGTAGTTGTCAGAATGTGGACTGCTGTATTGGTCCTTATGTAGGATTTTGCATTAGATCCATTTTACTTCAAAACACATGGCTAATGTTTAGGGTTATTTTATTTATTTTATTTGTTTGGGACCGTGCATGAGAACCATAAATGTAAACACACACACTAACACACTCTCATATGAGTGATTGCGATGTTGTCACGTCCGGGGCTTCGGAAGGCAACATGAATATTTTAAATAAATAATAATAGTAAATACTAGTTCTATGGTCGGCACACGCACTATTTTATCGTCTTTTGCCTAATTTTGGTCCCCCAACATTTCTCCTTTTACAAAACAAAACATTTAAGTTATAAGCTCAAAAGAGACTTTAGTCTGGATTCCGTGGATTTCATGGTGTAATAGATAGAACATAGAAGTATCCTCCGGAGTTGTAAAGCTCATAATCCATCCCAGCGAGGGGTTCTGACTGAGCAGTTTTGTGCTGAAAGTGTCTTCATCTCAGCACCATAGCATTGTGAAGTGAATGCTTGTTCTGTTTTACTACAATTCATTCACTGCCGCCTGCCAAGGGCGCTCCAGGGCAATTCATAATGCATAATCGGCACAGTCCTCACTATTGGCTTTCTTTTCTACACAGAGACATTATTTCAAAACGTAACATATTTATGCTGAAGCACCCAAAAAGAATCTTTATGAGCCACAATCATAAACTGTAAACTTGGTAAAGATTTACGTTGCTTGAAAAAAATTCAAACTATTACCCTCTCTACAAAGGCATTTTACATTCAGCCAAAAGCAGCGAGATGAGTGATAAAAAGCTCAAATTAGAATGTAAATGAAATCTATGAGCAGCAATTTAACTTCAAAAGGAGGCAAACTTAGCAAGACACCTCCTCTTCTTCCTACGTAGACCTCCAAGGAGCACCGCTCAAAAAGACACAACTATTAATTATGTTGTTGTATCAATTAGAGAGCACTTTGGTTTATTCCGCCTTGTATGCAAATGCCTTCACCGTGCATCTTTCATGTTCGTTAGGATTATCTTTATGTTTAAGATGCTCTTTATGCCACTGCACATTCTTCATAGCAAATTGTTATGCATTACTGCTTATATGGCCATAAGCATCTGTTTTGGTCCTAAGTGTGTAATCCTTCACGGCATCTAGGGAACTGCCGATTTGTTTACATGGATATGAAACACTTGCTTGACTACCTGCTGTTGGCACTTTTAACATGGGCATCGTGAGCTGAAGGAGCATATCTGAATCCGATTAAATAATATCAAGGTTGGTCGCGGAGCCTCTCCTGAGGGCTGCCAACATGTGATCTTGTGCATGAGACACTGATGGTGATTAACGGGAACTGCACTTTGAATAGCAATTGTTGATTTCCCGGGTTACGAACGGGACTTTTTTCTTTTTTTTTTACAAAATAAAAAAATGTTCACAGGGTTTCCACGAGGCATGAAAAATCATTAAAAGACATTAAATGAATTTTATCAAAAATAAGGCCTTAAATGTCATTAAAAACCATTAAATTGAATTCAAACTGGCATTAAATCAAAAGTTATTGGAAAATAATGACATTGTTCAACTTCTTTTATAGCAGACGTTTGTTCAAAATACAGAAATTAGGGTCTAGACTGGAGTTTTGGCAGAAATTATACAGTTTCTGTAGAAAATTCCTCCGTTCTATCAAATTCTCTTGAATATGGAAATTTATATTGAATGTGCACCGATTTGTGGCATTAGAAATGTAGTATTTGGGCATTAAAATGACACTAAAAAGCATTAAATTTGACTTGCTGCTACCTGTATAAACCCTGGTTCAAGTTTTTGCCAATTCTGTCATTTTTAGCACAAAGTAAAATTTTCATGGAGCAAACACTGATGACCAGAAGGTTACACTAATTAGGTAGTTCTTGTGCCTCTTCTGTCCATAGTAGATCTCAAAATAGACTTATGTTGCTATTATCGTATATACTGACTTATATAAATATATTTAAGAGAATACAGTATTAAAATAAGTGCAGATCCTGAAATAGAACATAATAATTTAAAACTCGTATTTAAAAGGATTTGTGCATGCAAATTTCCTAATAATGTTTCGTGTGAAACAATTATTCCACAGTTAATAATGAGGGAGGCTCTCTTCTAAGTGCTTTAATGCATTTTGGGCCAGATATCATTAGCTAAACAAACTGGTCTCCAACTAAAACTTCGCTAAGAAGAAGAGAAAATGCTGCTGCACTTCCCCTAATGGTTCGTCTGTCCTTAACAGCAAGGTTCACAGGCAACCTTTAACATTATATGGAGATAATTGGAAGTACGGAACGTAATAGCGAGTTGCTTTGATTAATACGATTCGCTGATTATGAGCTGGGAGGCCATTTTGGATGTGATTTTAATTTCACAGCTGCCAAAAGCACAGCGGAGCTTAAATATGAATGTGATGAAGAGTATTGCTTACGCTATAGCCGGTTATGAAGCCCGATCTGTCTCCGGCTGAGTCTGTATTTTTACCCGGGCGGTGCGGCTCTGCACAGATGTTTGTGCTAGCGCGCCACTATCTCTCATCTGTGCGTGCGTGTGGGTGCCGGGCTGTTTTTTTTTTTTTTTTGGGGGGGGGGGGGGGGGGGGGGGGGGGGGGGGGGGGGGGGGGGGGGGGGGGGG
>OMNZ01005857.1:0-10080 GCA_900303255.1 Lesueurigobius sanzi | reverse complement strand
ACAATGTCCCTGAAAGAAGCGATGACGTGGAACAAAGTCAAAATAATCATGAAAAAACCTTGGGGTCATGCTGGTGTGTAAGCTTAGCATTTGTGATGCAGCTCATGTGCTGGGAAACATGCCTACAAGGGTCTGGCTTGATGAAGATCTCAAAAGGTCGAAACACGCAAGTCCCTCTTCAATCAAATTTGTTTTTTCGCTAGTTACCCTTTCAACATGGACCGAGGAGCACCTGGCTGTCTTTCCCACGAGTGACACACGGAATTGAGTTATTCACAGATTCTGAAAGTGTATATTCTAAGCTTTCCAACAATATGTAACACTGATCATATTTGGAGAAGTTGTGGCAGAGGGTCGAATTTGGGTACTCCTGGTTTAGACGTTGCATTTGTTCGTTTAACTTGATGCATGTGACGCCCTTTGAAGCAACTCTTGTTTGTGATACTAGGCTATACAAAAATAAATTGATGGATTGATTCCAGAGTCCTTTGAAATCCCCATCTCAGGAAATCTGTCTCCACGTTTGGCCCATTTTGGCCAGCTACTGTGTGCTCGTCATTTCTTCTATTCACACTTCCCCATTAGCTGAATTTTTAGACTAATTGTAACACAAGAGATTTGAGCTCGCATGAATTCTTGGAAAGCTAGAGCAATCCTCATTACCCGCCGTCCTAGATACTCACCTTCACCCTAAGTGTTCTGCGAAAGGAGCAGCAGTTGCGTAACACAATCGCAGACGTAAACAAAGTGTTGGTCGGCCGCACTCGCAGAAGCTCTACTGTAATATCTAATCTGCCCCAGACAAACAGCGGCGATCGGGGTCAGATAGATGATGGAATAATGTGACATCAGACGCCTAAACGCTGCCGCAGATAAGTGGGACATTCCTATTGGCCGCGGAACAAAGGCTGATTCATGTGAGGTGGCGGTGAATGCAGCGGAGGCCGAGTGTAGGAGGTATGCGACTGTTATGGCCTGGAAGAGTTGTGCTCCACACAGACAAAGAGAGGCCACAGCGCAGGGAGGAGGGCTACTGTATCTATCACTGTAGCAGGCAGGCCACCATGCATCACAGAGCAGAGGGTGCACTGGAGGTGGGGGTTGGGGGACGCAAGAAATGTAATAGTGACAGATAAATTGCGATTTCTTTAAAGGGGAGACGATGCAGGCAGATCTAATTTCTTCATGTGTTGGGTTAGTTGGCTCTCTTAAACTTTCATCTGAAAACAAATACATTTTTACACTAAACCCTGATGAAGACCAATTAAGGTCGAAACACGTTGGCGTCCCTCTTTTGAATAAAGGACTTTCAATCTGCTCCACCAGTGCGCCTTGGATTTCTTTCCTCGGCAAACCTTCTTTCTACAAAAAATGTATCCTTGAAGAGCACCTGGTCGGACTGTATTTTAGCCATTTTAAAACCGTTTTGACATGGTTTTTTGACATATTTTTTGACATATGTTTTGACAGCGCAGCACTCACACCACCTCTGTCTACCCACAAATACATTTTTAGTTTTTATTTATCCTTTATACAGGTTTGTCCCTTGAGACTCAATGTCTTTACAAGAGAGACTCGTTTCATTGTGGCAACAACATCTCCACTTTAGTAGCTCCTAAAGACTCCAAATTCCCCAGGCTCGGACTTAACAATATTTTGAAGGTTTCTTCGGAGGGATTTTTCCATATTTAAATTCCTAGCCTGATATTATTGAGTTTTGAGCCCTAAAAAAAACATTTTTACAGATGAATTCACATATTCAAAATTGAACTGCTAAACAAGACAACACTGACTCAATCCATTATTTAGATATCATTGCCAACAATATAGATCATTTTGTAAAATATCTTATGAACACATAAAGTGACAGAACACTTATACTGTTTTTTACTCATATTTGTGCCAGAAATACAGCAACAGTTTCAAATAGATATCACTCAATTTAAAATGTTGCCTATTACTGTATGCTTCATTCACAAAAGTCTTCAGATAAAGTGACAGAACTATCCAAATTCCTTGCAAAAGCAGTACAAAGGACATCGTTGTCCGTTATTCATACACTCGAAGTTGGCTCTCTAGTGACTGACGAGGTTGAACAAAGCACATTAATCAATCTATTAATAAACAAATGGGACCGATTCGTGGACAAGGTGAGGCTTTTCTTTGTGAAATTGCATCAGTGTTCATTTTAATATTTCATCATAATTTTAGTCAGTTATACATTTGCTGACTAATATTAAAACTATCTTAAAGACTAAAACTATGACTAAAAATGTCCAGATGTTTTTGTTGACATATAAAAACGAAATAAAAAAAGAGAACGGGCTACAACATGTGAATATGAGACAAAGTAACAGGTTTGTGGTTTGTTCGTGTAGGAGAAGTCCCATGCAGCTGAGAATATGATTAATAATGGGTGAATACAAGAATGTAAATTACATTAGTACTACATCTACCGCACTGTAGCTCTCAACCTTATTAGGCGTTGGGCCGAGGTTTAAGAGCTACAGAGCAGAAATTAATGTAAAGCTGTCTATATTCATTTTAGATTAAAGGTGGCCACACACTACAGGATTTTAAATCTTTTGAGACTAAAGATCTGTGCACAGACCACACACACTTAAGGACAGACATGAGGACACACATACACACACATGAGGAGTCCTACCACAGATCATGCCATGAGAAAGTTTTTATTGAGCCACGCCTCCTCAGACTCAGAAAGACTAAAAATCTGGCTAAAAATCCTCTAGTGTGTGGCCAGCTTTAGTCGATTCAATTTACTTGGAATTTTTGTCGACTAAATCTTGATTCTACATTAAAATATCTGTCTGTAATACCTTGCATTGCGAAATTTTGTGTTCTGGGGATTTATGCAGGCTATGTTTCTGTCAATAACAAACACAAGACTCTGATAACTTTGGCCTCTTGTTTGTTTGTTTTTTGAATTGTTATTATTATTATTTTATGTAGCATATTTAGAATGTTCGAGTGATTACTTTCCTTTTTGTGATGCAGTTTTTGTTATTTTGTTATTTTGTTATCGTTTGTGTTTTATTAAAGATTGAAAAAAACATTGTTCCTGTGGGCACTGCTTCATTTTTACCACTAAAAACATGTCCAATAGGGTCCCCTCTAGAGCCAGGACTTCACCTGAAACATGTTCCCGTTTCACTTTACATTATGCTTGTCTAAATAAGGCCACAGTATAGTAAGGCAACTCAAAGCCAAACAATGTGTAAATGTATCTGTTGCCTTTAATGGGAGAGTCGTCTTCAATGAAAACAAGACACAACAAGGTGAAGAGTGTTTCGCCCCGAGGATCTTTCCACATTTTCTCTGCACAAAAGAACCCACCTGCTTCTCGTGGCAGAAAGGCAAGTGCAGGCTCTCCCTGGATGTGATTTCCAAATGGTTTCTATCAACTCTGTCCTGCCTAAGCCGTTTAATTGGATTTTGGATAATAGATGGAGGAATTTGAACAAGTCAGAAACGGAATCATTTTTTTTACCTTTCAGGACTCGAATTAAGATCGAGTACTTGGCTGATTCACTCACAACCAAGCCACTTTTGGGATATGGAGTTGCTGTTTAAAGTCCTTAAGATTGGAAAATGAGGAGAGGAAGAGGAATTTTAAACGTAAACAACATAGCTCCCTTCTGACTGGACCTGAAAGCCCCACCTCGTTCCCTGTGCATGCGCTCAAACTCCTCCCATTGGTCAAAGATCAGCAAAGGGATGGACTTTAGAAAAAAATATAATTACTTTGAATAACTTACTTTATAATTCAGGCCCAAGCACTCAATTGTACACGCAATACATTTAGACTGGGAGTAGGTGATGTCAGGCCTGGGGGCTAAATCTGGCCTCCCAGCATGTATCCTCTTGTATCTACTCCATTGAAAAACTGAAAAAATACAGTAGATAGACCAATTCCTTTATAGTTTTCAAAGGTGATCAATGTCAGACCCCCATAGTTTAGTAAATATGTTAACCAATACGACCTTTTGTACAAAACAATGATTCAAATTGTGTCAAAATGTGGAAGCTCGGCCCCCCCATCTTGTGGCTAGAAAATATATCGGACTGTGATACAGCTCTTGCCTGCCTCTGATTTGAACAGACTATCACCAAGTAAAAAAACAAATAAAGATTCAGCCTTTGATAAAGAAGAAGACTGGAATATTGACTGCTGAACTAAAACAAGAGAATTTAACAGCAAAACAGAAGAAAAAATAAATAAAAAATCATGCAGACCTGGCATCTAACATGAAACAAGGTGAAATGCTTTTCTGTGATGCCCAAGAAAGGAGCAACAACAAGATTCAAAACTGCTACATGCTCAAAAGTTACATATTGTCCCGGTATGTTTCAACAACTCATTATTCAGCTTGCAGAAATGAACAAACTGTCCCGCTCTGTTGGTGTTTACGGTCAGTGCGTTGGTTCCTCCGTGGTCACAAAGGCCGTCCATTATCCTGTGTCCTCTGGATGGTCGCCACTGTTTCTGTTTGCACCCAACTCCTCGCACACAAGCAGCTCATTCCCAGAGCTCTGCAGACTAGACTTATTTCCCCTTTAGCTTTACTGCGTCGTGTGGGTGTGATGTGTTTGAATAGCCTTCTTTATCTGTCATGATGGAGAATCTCTGTGGGCTTCTAGAGGGCAGAGGGGGAAAATACAGTGTCTTCTTTCTGTAAGAAGACCTGACTCATAACATCACAGGGAGCATCACCAGCTCGTTGAGATCATCTTCATTGAGATTAGGGATGTAACAATTCTCAATATTATATAAGTGCTCAATACACCCTCTTCAGTTCAATACACAAATATGTTCAATATAAATCGATGAAAGATTGTTGATGTGGTGCTAATGTTATTCCCAGATTGTGCATTCTCACTGAGAAGCATGACACACAGCCACCTCAGAGCTCGCTGCTTGTGAGAGACTTCTCCTCCCTAGTGCTTGATCTGCCTGGAAGGCAGGGAGTAGCAACACATGTGTTAGCTGCTGTGGTTTGTAAAACGATGAGACTGAGACAGGGCCATGGAGAGTGACAAGACTATGGTGAGCGAGAGACAGAGAATCTATCAAAGAACTTAATGTTGTCTTCAGTTAATAATAATTATTATTTGGTTCTTTAGAGTAAGATAACAGGTATAAGAGATGTTATCTATGCCTTGACATGTTTCAACCGGGTAACTAATAACTAACATGTTTGTCCCAACAGCAGTCAGGCCACAATCAGGACTCAAAAGGGAAAATCTGATGAAATGTATGGTTGTTTTTACCCCTGCTGAAATTCAGTCCTTGGACTGTGAGCATGAATAATTACAAAAACTTCAAACTTCCACCTTCCCCAGAAACGTCACCTGACTGAGAGACCAAAATTTTGCTCAGGACTTGAATCGACTTCAATAGAATTGAAATTGTGACCATCATTTCAAAATACATAATAAATTGTGACTTAAGTGAATCGTTGCGTCCCAAATTGAGATGTTGCAGCTTTACTTTGAATACAGGTAGCCTGACATGAGGTTTAAATGCATTAGATCCACAAATGATTTATTTTGCCTGGTTACAGAACCAGGAAGCACTCTCATTATGATTACTACACTGTGACTGCACAATTACAAAAATAGTGTAATCGAGACAAAACGATTACAGCCGGAGAGACTTGCGGGTTTTTGCATTGGGAAGGGGAGGGTGGGGGCTTTAAAATGAGACATGTCCTTCTAGGCCCCCGGGGTGTGGGTAAAGTTGTGTTTAAAAATTTGTGTCAGAAAGTGCTAAGTTAGCATTTTCCAAAACTGCAATCTTTGCACTTTGACAGCGCACCACGATGATGTCACCATCAGCGACGTGCAGAAGTGTGCGGGTGAGTGCAGGTCAGCAGGGGGCAGGTGTGAGGGCTCAGAGACCCTTCCCAAAGTGAATATACTTGATCTATTGCAAATGTCCAAAATTGTTTAAAAAAAAATACTATCAAACAAATAATCATTTGAATAATCATTTCAACTATGCCAAAAATAATGGTAGCAGCCCTACTCTCCACACCTTGATACAGCAGCATCGCTCAACCCTCCCTCAGAGACCATCAACAGCCAAAGCATCTGCTGAAACTTAACTACAGCCGGATCTAATAACATGCTCAATCGAACCCGGAAGTTAAGCCAAGGAAAACTTTGAACAAGCCATATTAGATCAATGTAGCATTTTCTAACCAACAAAGAGTAAGACAGTGATCCAAAAAAAACATTACCAAAATATTATACAATATAATATTACCAAATACCTCGGGTCACCTGTAAAAGCAAGCTTTTTTGATCCATATTACAATGACAAAAAAAATGAGAATCCAGATTTTCCGAGGGGTGAAGACATGTATGGTGTCTCTCTTCATATGGAATGGCTTGTTGTGTCTTGAAGAAGAAAAAACAAAAAAAAGAAAACAGCTTGCAATGCCTCGGAGCTCGTGTCACGTGTGGTGCAGTCACTTAGGAAACACGCGGCTGTCAGTGTGTTTTGACTCAACACTTAACTTAAGCACTGGTATCAAAGTCAAGGGCCTGTAATTCTTTCTTACCCATAATTCTCTGTGGCGGAGGATTTGCGGGGAGCAGCTGCGTGCCCTTGGACAGCTGTGGGGATTCTCAAGTCAGTACCTTTAACCAGTTCCACATTGGGGCTGAGCAGAGCCAGCCGCTGAGATCATGGTTAAAGGTGTGTCTAATTAGCCCGGGCCAGAGCACACAGCCAAAAGAGATTTCTCCACTTTAAAAACGACATGCGGGGGGAAAATTAGCCAAACTGATATCAGATTGCTACAGTATGAAGAGTGTTTTTGTCATTTGCCTGCTCCCCTTTTCGCCAGGAGTCACCAGATGCCCTTCCGTTAGCAACCTGCCACAAATGGAATGGGCAATAGGTGGCGTTGACGTTATAGACCGTTAGACAACTGACAGATGTAGTCATTATGTGGTAGTGACTTTGCCTGGTCAGCCAGACTACACGCCTAACAAGACGTATACTTTGGGCATCAGCGTCATCAGCTCCTTCAGCGACAGACTGAGACACCCTCAGTGCAAGACGGAGCGCTACCGCAAGTCCTTCATACCCACCGCTGTCAGACTGTACAATTCTACTGTATAGCTCCATGTGCAATAACAATACTTAATATGTGCAATAACATCTGTGTTTACAATATCTGCAATGTCACTTTATCAACCGCCTGAATGTAGACAGTCATTTATTATATATCACCTGCAATGATAACTCCATTTCATACAATTCGGCCTACAGTTTATTTTTATTTTATTTAATCTATTTAGTGCTTAAGAGATGTTTGTACAGTTTATTTACAGAGAGACACTAAGAGACTATCTGTATTCTATTTTATTTTATTGTTACTATTATTACTATTACCTGTTGTTTTTGCTTCTTTGATGACACTTTTCCTGACTTTGTGCACCCCCCTGTGTGATCCTGTCCTAAGAGCTGTTGTGACAAGTACATTTCTCCATTGTGAGATCAATAAAAATCTATCTTATCTTATCTCTATGAGTTCAGAAGCGCGTGATTGACAGACGCATTAACGAATCAGAGAAAGGCATGGTTTGAAAATATCGCACTCAAAATTGTCCTTTTCTGTGATCTACAACTATTTTAATAAGCAGTTAGAGCTTTAAGTCCGTTCAGATTGATTTGAGTGTTCAGCCATCCAGACTGTTCCTGTTTTGAACAGAAAGGAGCGTATGGCTGGCCAGGCTAGTACTGACTGGATTCACAAACCTGCCATAATATTCGTATGGCTGATAGTCTTTTCTACAGGCCGACATCATGCACATGCTTTTGAATGTTGACACCACTTTTGGACACTTTTATGATAAAATAATTTGACCTTAGTTCATAACTGCTGACAGAGAAGACATTGAACTTTGCAACAGCTTTTGTTTCATGTGGATTGACCCAGGAATTACAGAGAAATTAGCCATAAAGTAAGACTAGAAATCTGTATTTCCACAGTTAGCCACCTCAAATTGAAACTATAGGCTCATGAGAATGTTGTGATGTATGACCGTATGCGCTCAGACTGATGTCAAACTGGCAACCTTTAAACTCCAGACAGATACTCTCAGACCAATCCATTTAGGATGCAGCAGCTCATTATACATCAATTACCAGCTTGTACTTATTCATCCTAATACATCTTACCATTCATAAACTGGGCGCATCTCTGTCTTCATTTGTGCAGGAAACAAACTACCACTGATGACTCCACTTTGGGAACTATAAAGTTTTGAAGCAAATTGTCCATTATGGCCAAAGTAATTTTCTTAGTACGTCCATAAAGTAACACAAGCCAAAGCAATTGAAAAAGTGCAGAGCCGCAGAATAACTTCACTATTTAGTTTTCTAGAATTCCCATTGATTTAACATTACAGTAATTGAAGATTCTAATTGGTTACAACAGCACGATCCTTATTCAAATTGTATGCCAATAGAGCATGAAAGTCATTACAGATTTGAAAAACAACCCGTTTCGTTTTTCTATAGGGGTCACATTGCTATATGTCAACTCCATATGACGGCATCTGAAAAGATCTTTACCAGAAGTGCTTTATTGCCCCCAAAATATAAAAAGCCACAAGAAGGGCCAAATAACATGTGCGCTGCCTCCACATCCTAGCAGCTTATGGAAGACGGTGGTCGACTTTTCCAAATAATAGTGCGACCACAGTAACATTTCGGTAGACGTCTGGTCACAGTGCCAAGCAGAGTGGCATGAATCCCACATTATACGATTTCTCAAAAGTAAGCAGCGGCAAAAAGAGCGTCGAAATACTATATGATGCGAATGAATGCTATATTTGTAAAAGGGAGGAATTACAAGTGGAAATTTTGCACGGGTTTTATGGCACTCTCCATTGGAAAGCACTGGGATGCTGTTGGAAGTCAGAGTTCACAAGCTCAACTCTAATTTATGTCACTAAGCTTGCATAAAAGTGAGGCTTGGAAGTGGATTTTCCCTTTACGGCTTTGACAAGTGCAATTGAAGAAGCTGACATTACACCAAGCCTGAAGCGGAGCCAGTGGGAAAATCCATACAAAGCATACAAAGAGGTGTATACAATCATGATTCTTATGCATATTACAAAGTGAGAACATTCTGTGCCAATTTACATTTGATGTAAATGACAAATGCAAGAAATGAATGTACTTAAAGAACAACTAAACACCAAACCAACTCTTTTTTGCTGATAAACTGTGTAAATGGGTGTGTAATAGTATTATCTACATGTTCCAGTTAATATTTTGACAATTTAGTGCAAACCTGCTAAAAAGTGTCCTTTTATGCCTAAAACCGAGTGGCTAACGTCCTCTAGAGGTTGAACTCGTAATGTGTATCTATTCCATTTGAATTTTGCGGTTAGCTGATAAAGTGGAAGTTGTGCTGTTGGTAGAAGTCGACGTCATCAACTCTGCCACGCCTCATCATTCTCTCTAACTCTGTGGAATCACTGTGGCTCCTCCCCTCCTCCCCCATAGCCAGTTGGAGTTGGATTAGCGAACACGCCTCTTTCACGGAAGATTTCAAATTTTTGTTGTGGGTGGAGTAAGGCTCTGAGACACCTGTTTAGGCCCTCTTTAATCTGTTTGTGCAGGGGTGGCCAGTAACGAAGTTAATTTATTTAAGTACTGTAGAAAAAGGCTCTCCACTACAGCATCTGTACTCCATGCTTAAAAAAACTGGACGTTTCGCTCCTTATTCCAAGAGCTTTGTCAGCAGCAGACTGATGGAGTCGACAGATGGGCCTAATATCAACTAGGGGGAGGAGCTACCCTTATTGGTCCACCCCTCTCTGTACCATTCAATCTCAAGACTACGTTTAAACCTTTGTTTTAACATTTAACCTAAAATCTACTCTCTACTTGCTCTAATCCTAATCTAAAAGACTACTTTTACCTAGAGAAACCACTTGTGTGGGTGGTGCCAGGTGTAAAAAAAAAATTCAAAATAAAAAGTCTTGGTGTACTAAGAAGACAGTAAAATCACATTCCAAGAGATGTGTTAAAAG
>OMNZ01005824.1:4710-15226 GCA_900303255.1 Lesueurigobius sanzi | reverse complement strand
CGAGTCCGAGTTGTATCAAACTACCCCTTCGTCTATATAGAACAAAAGAAAAAATCTACTTTGTTTTCAACTTCGCTTTAGTAAATGGCTAATTTTATGACGAACAGTTACTGAGAAATACTTCCACTTCCTCACATTTAGTCAGAATAAGAGAAATGTCAAGACCTCACATGCACTTTAAAGGGACTAAACCTGATTTTTTTAATTACAAACAATGGGCCTCATTCATGAAAATTTTCTTAAGAAAAAGTTCTTAAGTATAACTTAGGAGAAACTTAAGAAAAACTTAAGTCTGACTCACGGAGCGTTCTTAAGAAGACAAAACTGTTCTTAAAGAGAGATGATTTTTTTTGTGCGTAAGAGTCCTCCTGACTGTTCTTAGGATTTGTTCTTCCAGAAGAGCTCTTTCTTTCAGCTAAGAACACATTTTGTGAACGCCCAAAATGTTCTTAAGTCGGCCTTAAGAACAAATTTGTGCGTAAGTTTGTTTCGTGAACGAGGCCCAATGATTTTTGAGTTATTGTTACGGTCCAAACACATTCCTAACCTTCCTCACACATTTATAAAATCCCATTTCTTCATCGAGATGAGTTTAGTGGCAAATTTCACAACCAGCGGGGTCACTTTTTAGGGTTATCGCCACAGAAATGCAAGTAGCAAAAGTAGCTCGCAAACTTTACAAACATGCTTTAAATTTAGATGCAGTTTTTCCACAAAATCAAGTTTACAAGAGTTTACAATTTACCAAAGGAGGAGGATTTGTTTCTATTTTATTCCAGTACTAGGATAAAAATCAGATATAGTGCCTTTAAGTTGCATTTTCTCCAAGTATTTCTTCATTCTTTTATCACTACTTCTTAATTCTACTTGAGTGGAATTGGGCAACGATCCATCCAAGGACCATCTCCCTGACTTCGGCGGCGCACGTTGTCACTTATGGCAGCTGTTTGGGTGCTACTAAATGGTTAACTCTGGGTAAATCTTTTCTAAATGATGAATAAAGCGAACTTCATTAACGACGCGTTAAAAAAAAAAAACTGCGCAACAGTCCCGGCCACCTCCAAACCTCCAATCGGGGGCCGCTTCGGGACGTAGGAATCCCGTCCGAAATCTCCACAGAGTTTTGGAAAAATGAAAGTAGCAACAGTGGCACAGCGGAGGATACTCAGCTGTAACTGCTGTCCATTCACAAATACTGGAAAATACATGGCACATACTTTGGTTTGTAAAGTTTGAGACGAGTTTTCTATTGAAATTGTGTCTTATGAAACTTATTTACTGATATTTTCCATTTGTGCCTCATATTTTTGTGTAAGAAATGTATTTTTATTTTTTGGGGGGGGGGGTTCTTTACTTCTACCATGACTATTTCAGGTACAGTTCTGCTCAAAGGTTTACATCAGGGTGCTGTGTGTAAAGAATTTGAATGAGGACACAAAATCCTTTATTTCGCTCATGTTCAGTGGTTTCGTGAACTCATTTATTGTTTGTTTGCTTACGCTTTTCAACAAAAAAACGAGCCAAATGTCCCCGATCAAAGGTTTACATGTTGCGCGTCTTGAAACAAAGTTCTAGGGCTGTCAAAGTTAACGCTTTCACTCACGAAAAATAATGACTGAATGTTTTGACCGAACAAACTCCAAAGAAAACGGTGTTCGGTGAAGTCAAGTTACTAGCTTAGTTCAAATTAGCACGTTTTATGCCGAGGAAATGTCAATAATGAATTACTAACGACGATAAAATGAGCTGTGATTCATCAAATTTCAGGAGTGTGAGTCCGGTTTTGTCAGGGAGTCCTGTATTTCAGCCGAAGTGAGTCCTTCTTCGCTCCTGAACAGTTTTCCTGAACAGTCGTTGAAGGTCATGTCAACGTTAGATCAGGGGACATTTGAGTAGCTTCTGTTTCGTGGCGATTTCAAAAGAGTAAACTCATCTTCTTTGACAATAAATGGCTTCGCACAACCACCGACCATGAGTGGAAGAAAAGAAAAATGGGCCAAAAGCTTAAAAGGTTATGAAAACTTAAAATGGTATGTAAACTTATGAGCACAACTGTAGATGACCTCATAGAGCGTGATGGGAATGCAACACTGTACGGTCCAAAAGGTGGTGTTCAGAAGGTATAAAACTATATGAAAACCAGACCAAAATGCCCGGGGGGAGATTTAAATTCGTATTAATTAATTTGAAAACCCCAATGGAAGACTAATAATTGCATAATTTACTAAGCACCCTCTGTTGCGCCGGACTGCTGAGCTCCAAACTGACCGGATTTATGATGAATATCTACGGACAAAATGTACGAACCGCAGCCTAACACGACTTTATGACAAAAAAAAACACTATTCGGTGGCGACGGCTGGGTCATTTAATTGAATACTTGAAGTTGATTAGCCGGGTTAACCTCTGAGCGCCGGGAGGGGGTCAGGGAGGCCAAGAACCCCAAGACCCCGGGGTCGCTGCTGCTGCTGCTGCTGCTGCTGCTGCTGCTCCGTCGGTCGGTCGGTCGGTCGGTCTCTGAAGGCGCTCGGTTTAAGTTTAGCAGAGTTTGCCTGCCAGCGTTTCGCGCCGGGGCAGTCAGCAAATTGTCAATGGAGATGGTGGAGATAGTAGTCGACTTCAAAGGCAGCGTGAAAGCGGGTGGAGAAGTTGCTCGGTTCTGATAGGAATTGGCAGAAAAGGTTTTTGCGGAATCAGAAGGAGTTTAGGTTTATGTTTATTGTTGAGGCGAGGGTGTGTGTGTGTGTGTGTGTGTGTGTGTGTGTGTGTGTTCAATCAAATTCTTCAGACAAGACTCTGCAGAAAAATACATATAAATATAACAAGGTGAAACATTCCCCCCTGTATGACCAACATAAAATTGCAAATTGGACATTGTAGGTTTATCTTGTGGACATGTGAGAGGGGATTTTGGATTGATCTTATTGCGCGTGCATGACTTGTTTTGTTTTTGATATTAAAAGCTCAATAAATCAGAATAGGAATTAATTATGAGTTATTGTAGTATGAGACTGGGAAATTTGGAGTCCGAAGGTGCAACTTTTAACGCTTAGACGTCGTCTCTAGAGTGTGTGAAAAGAAAATGGCCTTTGAAGTTTCAATTTCCCACATAAATCTAGGGACAAACTTGATTGAGTATTAAATTGGGAAGATTGGGAAGAGTTTTTGCCGGCCATGTCTCTCCTCAAATTGTTAATACAATTATTGTGAGGCTTTGGCTATTCATAACAGAAGTTCCTCCCTATTGATTTTAAGAAACAGAAAGTATATAGTCATATTTGCAGGTCTATTACGCATCGCTTGCGCTCACACCGTGCGTAAAAGGCTAATTGCTCCGTACGCGCATCCCTAACCTCCTCCACGTAAAAAAAAAAAAAAAGCTATCGATCTACCTCACCCAATCAGCGCCTGAGTGCACGCCTCTGCTCTCCAAACGTGTTCTTTGTTTTCCTAACAATAATAAAGTGCTTTTCTCTGCGCCCGAGCGCGCGAGGGGGGGAAATCGTTACACATCCCCATCCATTCCTGTGTGTGATCAGTAAATATTTAGTGCAGGCGACATCTTCACCGTCTCGTCTTAATCGATCCGGGTCCCCGTTGGGCAAGCAAAGCACAGCAAAGCGAGGCGAGAGGGGGGGAAAGCAGTGGCGCGCTATTGTTAGAAGGTGGCGGAGAGAGTGTGTGCGTATAAGAAGAAGTGCCTGTATCCCACCGCGCTAATCACCCAGAGGAAACTTCTTCCCCCGGCAAATAAAGACGACGAGAGTGGTTTTGAGAGGGCAACTCGCGTGTGCAGGCGTGGGAATGTTTACACGTGTTGGACTAGTCAATTTTAAACCAGACACTTAAGATTAAGGCGCGGGTTGGGCAGCTGTGCTCATTACGCGTGAAAGCCATGTCGTTTATAGCCTATGGAAACACATTGCCTGGAAATAATATCTTGCTAATCGTATAAACGTCTAATTACTGGAATATATTGTAATGAAAAATATTATTATTATTATTTATATTTGCATAATTAAAGGGCCACATACTGGATTTTTTAAATATATATAAAATGCGTTTTGTTTTTGTCCCCTTTTGTCCTTGTGGGGAACAGACGCATTTGTGTGTTTATGTATCTGATTAAAGCCTTTTTCTTTTCTTTTTTTAAATCAATTGTGAAGTAGCAGCTTGTAGTTGTTGCCTGCATTGCCGTGAAAGTTGTGAAACGTGCTTATAACCTCTTTGCTTTCGAATTGCGACGTTGGAAATGCGTTGGGAAAGTTAGGAATGACTTTGTAGGACTGGAACAATTAAAACATGACACACTCCATCCTTTATTGTTTGTAAACCAAAAAAAAAAAAATTATAATAATGTATAGGGCCTTTGAAAGCAATTATAGATGTTGACATGTTGGTATATGGGGGCTGATTGGGTGAGTGCGTAAAATAAAATAAAAAAGGATTTGAAATTAATAAAAATCAGCATAAATTGACATGTTCATAATTAAATAATACTAATACTACTACTAATAATTATAATAATACTAATAATAATGATAATAATAATACTAATAATAATAATTGTTTATATATTTTAATTTAAACAAAAGGAAATAATAATCGTTGTGAAATGAACATAATAGAGGCGTTAATTCCTCCCCGACAGTGCGCGCATTCCAGTGGATATAATAATAATAAGCTGGCTGTCAGGATGCATGCTCGCCATACTTAAAGACAGGTGTCTGCTGCTGTGCCTTCGCCCCCCTCCCTCTCCCCCTCAGTAGCCCACACAAAGCAGTGCAGCGGCGTACGAGCGCGCTTTGGCCACATTTACTGTAGGGGAGAGACAGACAGAGACAGAGAGAGAGAGAGAGAGAGAGAGAGAGAGAGAGAGGGAAACGGCAAAGGCGCACACCAGCCACCATCTCCTCCGCGCGCGCTTGGCTCTGGCTCGGCTTGCTTCGGCACGGCTCGGCGCTACACCTGGCTGCCTCGCTCTGACTGACTCTCTCCGTAGCTCTCTCCAAAGCCCGTCCACGCTACTGCCTCCTGCTCGCTCGCTCGCTCGCTCGCTCGCGCGCGCGTGTGTGTGTGTGTGTGTATTTATGCGCGCGCGTGCTTCGGTTCCCACAGCCGCAATCCAAGGGCTTTTACGGCAGCAGCAGCAGCAACAACATCACGTAAAGTTTTGATGTGCCAAGCCAGAATCCACCACTGACTGTGCCTATCCAATAAAACTATCCGGACAGAGGTGCCCTTTTTTTGTGTCGAATAAGAGAGGGGGAGAGAAAGAAAGAGAGAGAAGACTGTGTAGAATTTGGAGAGATGCATCCCGCTACGGACGAGTCAGCAGCAGCCTATGCCTTTGGTAGGTCTGGTGTCGACACACAGCCTCGCCTCCTCCTTCCTTCCTTCGCTGTGAAATAACTTTATGAATGAGTGTGCTGGCTTTATTTACTTACTGTGGGCTAATAAGCTGCGTAAAAGTGGCAGAGTCGCCCGTAGGCTATATTATTTGAACAGGATGTTTTCGCTGGCTTTAATTTAGTCTCTCCACACGGGTAACCTGTGCGCGTAGACGGCATATTTAATTCTAAAAAAAAAAAAAAAAACGTGAGATTTGTTTACGGATGCTGTAGACGGAAAATAAACAACCTCCCTGCAGGAAATTCCCACAATTCGATGTAAAAATTATACTTACCGTGGCTTAGGGATGCAGCGCTTTCTTTTTCATTAGGTTGTTTTAAAAGTGCTGCGCATCTGCAATAAAAAAACGAGAGGGGGGAAAAAATAGTGCATCAAACGTTATTATGTTTTGGGATAAATAATTGGGCTAAAAAAAATACCACCGCGGGGGGAAAAGCGTCGAGGAGGGCAAAAAGTAAATCCAACTTTGGCAAGCGCAGGAGCCGTGCGTAAAAAAAAGGGCGCATTTGGAACAAACGGACTTTAGAAAACGGTGCTGCTGGTGACTTTGCTCGGCGCGGGAGACTGAAGCCGTGTCGGATGCCTCCTCTAAATTGAATCTCATTTGAAGAGAAGGATTTGCTGCGTACGCTAGGGGGCGCCCAGACACTGTGGAAGGGTGCCTCTGCCTGGGCTCGTCCTCGGACAATGAACGCGACTCGATCACGCTCCGTGCTCTCTTCCCCCCGGCGGCTCCACGTAGGTTCATCCAGAGTACTTTCTTTGGTCAACTTTTACGCACACCGGTTCGCGCCGTGTGCCCCCGGGGGCGCGCTGGGAAAGTGCCCCCACGCGCTTTAAATACACGCCTGAAAATGATTAACCACGCTGGGCTGTCGGTCCACCAGCAACACCGTCCGCTTGGTGCTTGCTCGCTACATGACATTAAAGGCATTCCTGCGTCCTCGCATTGTCTCCCATCACAGGGTTCAATTATAGCATCAACATCGGAGTAACTGCGGTGTTTATTGGCGAGTGGCTTTACTTTCATCTCGAGTGTAAGCGCAGAGTTCGGCCTTTGACCCTTGTGTCCCTTTTTTTTTTTCCCCCAAGTGCAGTGCCTATTTAAAGTGTGTGGCTTAGCTCCAGACAATGCGGTGACTTGTGAACCTCGACTTTTGGCCTACGTGACCCCGCGGGAAGGGCAGTGTGATATAGAGCAAGTGTCCAAAGCATTCTGTTGCATTTTTTTTTTTTAAACATATAAAACATGACCACCTTGGATATGAAATGGTTGCCTGTCTATTGTGTGTTGTATGAGCGCGCGTAATGAAGGCGCAGAGATTCGCGGTGGAGATGGGAAACGGGACTTCATTGTCTGGTTTACTGTACAAGGCGTTTCACACAAGTTGCATGAACATTATTAAAATGCTATCTTTTCATTGATTATGGTTCCTTTGTCATTACGCACATATCTTTGTGTTTGATGTCTATATTCAATGAGTTCATCCTTTAATTAATTTGAGGAAATATACATATTGACATATTTTGATATTATATTAGCTAATTAATGTAATTACAGAATGCGTACAATGTGGTTTAATAATTTAGATAGAAAGCCTGCTTATTGCAAACCTATTGCCTGTGCGTTATGCGTTATGGTGCGCAGCGAGTATTGGATATTTTTTTACAAGGTGAAATTGCAAGGTTTTATCAGGCGTGCATGTGAGTAAAACCCTATAGTCTGACAGACTGGAATAATTCCCTTCCCTGAAATCGTCTCCTTTTAGGACCAAGCGGCCTCTCGACCTCCATGCTGGCTCTGGCACAGTACCAAGTAGCACAAGTGCCGAGCAGCCAATGGGGTTGAGGGGGAGGTCCCTGAGCTCTGACCAGTCAAACACACTCTGCTTCCTTATATGGCAGCGCGTCTCCATGGAAACGTGTGCTAAGTTGCAGCAGTCGTGTCAAAGTTCACTATATAGAGAGCTCAGTGAGCTGATCAGAGAGAAAGCATTCTGCCAGCCCGGCTCCTACCAATCGCAAATCACTTCCTAACCTCCGCCTTTTTAACATATTTGATCACTTTGATTCTGCACTCCTTTTCCCATTATTTTTCGGCGCACGGAGGAGCTTTGTAGGTTGTGATCTTTGTGTTTTTTGTTTTTGGCTTTTTGGGAGACGAGTTGTCTTCATATTTCAGCCTCTCAAAACATTGGCTTGAGCGCCGCGCTGCTGGCGCTACCTCACAGGAAGAAAAAGGAAGAAGACGCACATTTTTACGCAGTTGGTGATTTTCTTCGAGACTCTAGTTGGAACTTGAGAGTAGCGCTCCCATTTGTTTTATGCTGCTACAGGCGCGCTGCTCTGAAGAGTCCATGCTGCCTCTACTCGGGCTCTTGTCACAACACTGATCGAAACCTTTGCATTGATGGGTGGATGGCTGACTGTGCGTGCCCCTGGACTTGGCCTTTAAGCGCAGGGCAGCGGCTCGGCTCGCCATCGCATCACTTTTGAAAACGTGCTTCGCTGCGCCCTCCAACAGCAATAAGCCCATCAGTTTTCGGAGTGGATCCGCCGTAAAGCCTCGCACTGACAGTTTCTCGCCTTTCCCTGAGCCACTCTCCACCCGCGACAGCAAAACGGCAGACAAAAAGTTACTTTCCGTTGACTGATAGATATGGCAATGGTAGTGTGGAGAGGCTCCCAGGACGATGTGGCTGACACCCAAGGCGCCCTTTCCTCGCAGACCCAAGGCGGACTATCCCTACCCACTCCCGGGGCAGGCCAGCTGAGCCTGACCGCCTCTCAGGTCGCCCCTCCGACCCCGCAGACTCCCGTGCAGGGACCCAACACGCAGTCCACGCCGTCGAACCAGTCCTCGCAGCAGTCGGACAAGCAGCCCCAGCACATCGAGTGCGTGGTGTGCGGGGACAAGTCGAGCGGCAAGCACTACGGCCAGTTCACCTGCGAGGGCTGCAAAAGCTTCTTCAAACGGAGCGTACGAAGAAACCTCACCTACACATGCCGTGCCAACCGGAATTGTCCAATCGACCAACACCACCGCAATCAGTGTCAGTACTGCCGCCTCAAAAAATGCCTTAAAGTCGGCATGAGACGGGAAGGTATTGAGACTTTTTTACTACGCTATTTATATATATGTTATGTGTGTGTCTGGGAGGGGGGAAAAACCAACGCAAAAGCGGCTCTAACGCTACCCGCTCTCCCTTCACTCTCAGCGGCTCGGGCAGGGCAGTGTAGCCGCGCTCAGCAGCTCCAGACTGGGGCTCGTCTTTTGTATCCCACCACAGCAGCCCTGACGCTAGTGCATAACACCCTCGCGCCGTAGCGGACAAACCGAGGGCGCCCGGTTTAGATGTGTCCCAAACGTGCGCGTAAAAAGAGACGTTTGGAGTAGAATGGTCGATATAATACCAGCTTTGTGCGCTATTATGGCGAGTTTAGGCACATAGCGTGCTGTGGCTACATCCCTCCCCAGACTGCTGTAGCCTCCTCCCCGCGCAGGCAGCCAGGCAGACACAGGAGGCACTCGCTTTGTGCACAAACCTCCAGCGCAAGTGCCCGAGTATTGATCCAGATATCAGTCGAAAATAGACGTAAAGTAAAACGAGCTGAATTGCTAAGTAGGTTAAGGGTTAAACATGCAAGGGCTCGCTGGCTTCTTTGTGCTGCCTTCACGGCCAGCTCATGTTCCTGTGGTGGATAACATCATTTTCAAAGCTACACATGTCCCTTTACTTGCTCCAAAAGCCGCAGGGTGATTACAATAGTAGATTTTAGAATTAGCGTGTCATAAATGTCTTTATTTAAGGCTGTAACGCAAAACAAATGGACGTGTGTGCTCGTGTGTGTGTGTGTGACAGAGACAGCGTGAGTGTGTGTGTGTGAGTGGGTGTGTGTACGTGTGTGTGTGATGTTGCTACATGCTACATTATGATTGATAGGCCTGTACTTTTGGGTGCCTTTTGACATTGAGCGCGCCTTGTAGAATTCAGGCTTCAATATCTGTAGTTTCTCTTTTTACTGCAGCCGTGCAAAGGGGACGAGTGCCACCCACGCAGCCACACCACGGCCAGTTCGCGCTGACCAACGGGGACCCGCTGCACTGCCATTCCTACCTATCGGGATATATCTCCCTGCTGCTGCGCGCGGAGCCCTACCCGACGTCCCGCTATGGCAGCCAGTGCATGCAGCCCAACAACATCATGGGCATCGAGAACATTTGCGAGCTGGCGGCGCGGATGCTGTTCAGCGCCGTGGAGTGGGCTAGGAATATCCCCTTCTTCCCCGACCTGCAGATCACCGACCAGGTGGCGCTGCTGAGGCTGACGTGGAGCGAGCTGTTCGTGCTGAACGCCGCGCAGTGCTCCATGCCCCTGCACGTGGCCCCCCTGCTGGCGGCCGCCGGGCTCCACGCGTCGCCCATGTCCGCGGACAGAGTGGTGGCCTTCATGGACCACATACGCATCTTCCAGGAGCAGGTGGAGAAGCTCAAGGCGCTCCACGTGGACTCGGCCGAATACAGCTGCCTGAAGGCGATAGTGCTTTTCACTACAGGTAAGAACCGGTGTCTAAAGTGACTGTACGAGCTGCGAGATAGTCCAGAAAGTAGGAGCATTTCAGGCAGAATGTGACTGGGATAGTTTTAGCTGCTGCTGACATGTTTGCCCCGAAAACACTGCGTTAAAAGACAAACTATCAGACATAAATTTGAATAACAATAGCTCACCAACATATTCCAAAACAGTAGTGCTGCGTAATATCAGGGGGGAAATGCGATATTTCATAACTGAGTTAAAAATTGTGATAACAACGTTATTAAGACGTTTTAGAAAACCATTCAAACAGGGTGTGTTCCATTAAATGTATACAAAAAAATAAGCATTTAATCAACCAAATAGTGTCAAAAAGAAGATTGTATAAAAACTAAATGAAAAGAAAAAAATGATATTATTGCTTCACCCAATTTTGCTGTAACATAATTTGGCGATATATTACTACACTGCGCAGCTCTTCGAAACAACAGGAGCTAGATTTTGTATTTATTTATCTTTTTTAAATAACACGCGTTTTGTTTTCCACACTCTCCACAAGCTACCAATGT
>OMNZ01005813.1:38268-55297 GCA_900303255.1 Lesueurigobius sanzi | reverse complement strand
AAATAAGGAGTATTTGAAGTGATGATATATGATGATCATGTTGGTAGTTAAAGGTTTGTTTGTAAAAAACATAAAAATAAAATAAAAAGCGAGCGGCGTGATAGTAGGTGTGTGAAAAGAGTTGAAGAGTTATTGCGAAAAAAAAAAGTATTTTGAGGGTATATTACATGGATTTTTTGTGCAGAGGAGGGAGAAGGAAAGCAAATGAACCAAAAATAAATTAATAAAATAAAATAAAATAAAAGGTACTTTATGTAGACTTTATGTGAAGGGCACCCCAGCAACACAGTCGGAGGGACGTCTGTCAATAGGGCCTCACTCACTCCGTCTTCAGTCCCAATGAGCCACCCGCCCCCAATCGGGAGGAAGTAAACCCATGGGACCCTATTCATTATATGTAGGCCCCAGTGGACAGCCCGACCCCCAGCAAGGGAAGGTTCGTCCACAGGGCCCCATTCACCCCGTCTTAAGCCCCAATGAGCATCCCACCCCCAGTCGGGAGAGGGTACACCCATGGGCCCGACTCAGTTTATATAGGCCTAAATGAACATGTGTTGGGACTTTATGAAGCTGGGCTGTGTTGTCAGTGTGTGAGCCGTCTTCTCAGGCGTTTTAGGTAAGGTGAGGTAAGACTAGATAGGTCTTTATTGGTCTCACAATGGAGAAATTCACTTGTTACAGTAGCTCTTAAGAGCACACAGGGGTGCAGGTAGTTAGGAAATCGAAAAAGAACAAGATTAATGTGCTAAATACAATGCTATATACAGTGCTTAACAAATGTATTAGACCAACTGTCATGAAAACAAGAAAACATAAATGGCTTAGCAATATATCAAAAACTTGTTTCAAATGAACTATTTCATTGTTATTCTTGAAGAAAATAACCAATTGGAATAACAAAATAGTCCTTGTTGACAAATAATAACCTAAAATGTCAATATTTTTGCGTGGCCACCTTTGGTTTGCATTCTTCTTCCTGCCATTGTTTTAATATAGTTTTGCAAAGTCTTTGTTATTGAGTTCTAAATAGTTTGTAGCTGTTCCCAGAGACTTGCTTTGGATGAGACTTTCACTAAATCCCAGATCTGTTCAATCTGATCTTTGTCTTGGCCAGTCCATCAGATCCAGCTCCAGATCCCTTTCTCCTTAACCATTATAGAAACATAAAAAGATATTTTGGTAAACAGAAATACTGTTATTATGGCAAACACCGTATACTGGGTGGTGGTCTAATACAGTGTTTCCCAACCAGGGGTACGCGAGAAGTTAGCAGGGGGTACTTGGATTAATTTGAGATAATAAATAAGAAAAGAAATTGTAATTTTGATAATTATAGTCAAAGAAAAGTGTAAAAAAATACATTTATTTTTATTTATCCTTTATTTAGACAGGTTGGTCCCTTGAGACTCAATGTCTCATTTACAAGAGAGACCTGTTTGTGTATTTATGCAACTGTAAAGACTGATAGATTCAGTGTATTTAGTTGTCTTTTTTTTTTTACTGATAATTAGTTTTAATCATTCATTTTCTAACTAGTCAACAAAACCATCGAAGCAGGGGGCACTTGTAGAATAAATGAAAGGCCCAAGGCAAATAAGGTTGGGAACCACTGGTCTAATACATTTGTTAAACACTGTAGGTAAAACAAAGCAAATTAGAACATAATCTAAAATATCTGAATATATTTTGTTAAAAAGCATTCGAGAATAATAGCTTATTAATGTTTAGGTAAGCTTCAACAAGCGTCCCCAAGGCCTCGCATTGGGGGTCGCGAGGCCCTGGGTGTTGGTCCCAAGATGATTTTTAGTGTAAAATAGCATATCGTTTGTGTTTAAATACATGATATATAAACTTGACTTAAATGTGTTGCTGCCTTAAAGGTGTGCAAGAGGCAATAACTTGGTCATGGTCATCTTTGGAGTCGCAACCAAAAGTATTTGAAGACACAATGGACTCCTTTTTCTCATTGGGTTATATTTTGTTGCTGTTCGAATGGACACAGTTTTATCTTTCATATAAGAATTCCATGGCCATTTTTCAGGCACCCAGAACCAGAATGGAAGCCTTGAACATCAGATGAAATGGTCCACCAGCTAATTCTGTATCTTTCTGTTATAAATACAGCGCACGTTGCTGGCCACTTCTTTCCCCCCGCAGCCCGTACTGACTTTCACCTGGAGGTCTGTCTCACATCAACTCTAACAAAAGCCGTCCAGCGAAACCAAAATACTCACAGCTCCTGCAGGTTCTTCATTTGGGAAAAGGCGTTTGCTTGGATGGACATGATGGCATTGTTACTCAGATCCCTGTAGTGAAGACAGAGAAAGTACAAGGTTTAGTTACGATCACTACTAGCTGTGCTTTACTGCCATCTCGTCTTCCTGGGGCCCAACTTAAAAAGTATCCACAAAATATGAGGCGTAAACAATAGACCCTTTCATTGTTTGTAAACATTTCAGGCGTAGTTGGAGGCGGGAAGCTAGATCCCCATCTATTTCCATTGTAGCTGTTGTCATAGTAACGATAAACAAATGTGCTAACTGTTGTTGTAAAGTCAGATAAAACCTTATTTTATCGTCTCAAATGTCATTCCTCTTGTTCTTGCACCTTAAGCCACAACAGGACCACATTTTTTAGTTGTAGTTTTATACTTTTAATCACTAGTTTTAGTTTAATCTTACTTCTCTTGCTCACTTCCTGCCTCCAGCTGATGTCACTGATGATGTAAGCAGCGAAAGGGTCTATAGGGATCTAGCTTCCCGCCTCCAGCTAAGCCCCAAACGTTTACAAACAACGAAAGGGTCTACACCGCCATGACATCTGTCTGCATCATTACAGACAGTCCACACCAATGTACCTCTTCAATCGTCCTTTAAAAACAGACTTCTGGTCTATTTTGATCAGTTTTAAACGGAAGACTTTCCATTCCTTCATCGCTCTATAGACTAAAGTGCTTTTGAGAAAGTGTGTATTGTATGGGAATTAAAAACAGTCCTTCTGCTGCATGTCTAGTGTTACAGCCACCTTCAGCCAGCCCAGATCGGAGTGCATAGTTTTAACTCTGGTTCTATAGGAGCAGTTCGTCCAGTGCCAGATGTGCAGCTTTATCCTGCATCGGTTGCTGTCTGTCTAGCTCTTTTCTTTCAGCGTTGGCCCGTATAACCTGACAATAGTCCAAGTTGGGTTTTATTTCACAAATGGAATCCATATATGGTCAAATAGAGAATCCAAAAGTCTTCAAAGATCTTCAGTAAAGCGAAGAAAAGGGGCGACGGCTCCAGCACAATAAAACACTGGGCTGTTGTGTTAATCCACAACTCGAGCTGGGAGAAAACTCTAATTAGAAACAAATGGCGTACACACTGGTGATCAATACGGTCTCGAGGGAGGATGCTAATGGCGGCCTTTTGTCTTCTCCACATCAAAGCAAGGCAACGAGAGCAGACAACGCGAACAAACAAGCTCTGTGTGACTCAGTCTGCGAAGTTTACGGCTGGGATTTTGGAAACAATCGCTGACGCACAAGGCTCTACTCACAGGTGCTGCAGAGCGTCCAGGCCAGAGAAAGACTTCTTGGTCACAGAACGGATCTGGTTTCCCTGTAAAAATCTGTGGGGGGAAGAGAGCACACAATGTTATCAGTTTTCACATCAACTTACGCGCTTCAAGTGTAACAGAGGTCAGAGGTGCTCAGCTATTGTGTCCAGGGTTAATTTAAGGGGAGACACTGCAGGCAAGCCTCAATATTTTAAATTTTGCTCTCTTTACATACTGTATATACGTAGATTATACAAGATTGTTCAGTCTTCATCTGTACTCTGTAGTGGAAGTTCGATCTTAGTCCAAAGATCTTCCTCAGCGTGAGAGGAAGATCTTTGGACTAAGATCGAACTTCCACTATAGACTACAGAGTACAGATGAAGACTGAAGAATCTTGGCGTAGTTGAAGTGTAGGACGTTTCGGTCTTAGTCAGATCTTCCTCAGCGTAAGAGGAAGATCTTTGGACTAAGATCGAACTTCCACTATAGACTACAGAGTACAGATGAAGACTGAAGAATCTTGGCGTAGTTGAAGTGTAGGACGTTTCGGTCTTAGTCAGATCTTCCTCAGCGTGAGAGGAAGATCTTTGGACTAAGATCGAACTTCCACTATAGACTACAGAGTACAGATGAAGACTGAAGAATCTTGGCGTAGTTGAAGTGTAGGACGTTTCGGTCTTAGTCAGATCTTCCTCAGCGTAAGAGGAAGATCTTTGGACTAAGATCGACCTTCCACTATAGACTACAGAGTACAGATGAAGACTGAAGAATCTTGGCCTACGATGGACAACTCCTGTACGACTGGGAACCTACACAGACATACTGTATATACCTTCACCTGGAAACAAATATATAGCCTAATCACAATTACACAAATAATAAAAAAAAGTCCAATTATTGAACTGATTCAACATTTCTCCGTAGAACTATATGGGAAATCTCCAATTTAGTAGCTCCTACACATTCAAAACTTCTTATCGTCTTGTATTTAACAATATTCTGAAGATTTGTTCTGAAGTATTTTACAATATCCAGTTCCCAGCCTGATTTAGTGAGTTTTGAACCCAAAGAAACAAGGCAAAATTAGACATTTTACATATATATTCACTTATAAATAGGGCTGGGTACCGTTACATTATTAAGGTACTCTCGGTATTGAAAAATAAAATATAAAATATTTTTCTTCAGAAAGCGAATGTGTCTTCCTGTTGGGTTTTGAGACTGCATTATAGAAAGTGAATAAATAACTATTATTGTTCTGTTTTATCGTTCTACACAACTAAACTAAAACGATTAGACACACTTTACTACTGTCATCTATATTATTTGGCTTATTTTATACTGATTCTAAGGTAATCTCGTTTGATAAAAAAGGAAATAAGGAGAACTCTATTGAAACAAGTCACAAACACCTTAGAACAAGTGGTTAGAATTAGATCAAATGAGCCACTAAAACTTAACTCGTCATAACAGCCCAGATTTAGATAAATAAGATGAATTTGGGTCATTTAAACTCATCTAGATATGTATTTTTAGTGTAGATGACAAATAATTTAGTATAAGTATTGAAAAAAGTATTGTTCAGGTCCCAGTATCGTTAAAGTACTAGTATCGAAGCCTTACTTATAACTAGCTTGTTCAAAAACTGCACAAAATATCCCAAATCCCTTGTGAATAATATACAGTATGAACAAAATAAAACCTTAACTTCAAACCTGGATCTATGCATTGTTTAGATTTTGTTGTAGAAAATATAGGCATTTTTGGGCCATTTTTACACATAAAATTACATGAAGACATACAATTATTATACATTTTATTCTCATATTTATCTCAATAATATACAGCAAACGTGTCTCGCCTTCATTGAGGGAAAAAAGAACATCTAATTGGACTTACTTTTCTTCTTTTAAATATAATAGGCACATTTCTCATTTGGAAAGCCAGAATTACTCAAAGCCATATCCATTGAAGTCATTTTAACTCAACAATATGCCATTTTTTGCAGAATAATGGGCGATTATATTTCTTCGGTCAAAAAAAGGCTTGGAAATCGTACCATGACTAGGGCTGGGTATTGTAAATTTTTTTTCAATACCAGTACTTTAACAATACTTGGTTTACGATACCGATACCTGAACAATACTTTTTTCGATACTTATACTAAATTATTTACAGTATCATCTAGACAAAAAAGTAAATATCTAGATAAGTTTTGATGCCTCAAATTCATCTTATTGATCTAAATTTGAGCGGTTTTGACGAGTTAAGACTCAGTGGCTCATTTGACCGGATTCTAACTTGTTCTAAGGTGTTTTTGACTTGTTTCAATAGATTTGATTTCCTTTTTTATTAAAATGTATTTGACAATGGGTAAGAAAATTGGTCTTGTCCTTAACCTTGGCAGTTTTATTTTCCTAATTCAAGCGAGATTATTTTAGAATCAGTAAAAAATGTCATGAAATAAGCCCAATAATGTAGATGACAGTAGTAAATGTGTCTAATCTGAAAACTAATCTCAAGACTAATATTCTCAAATCAAGTCATTTATCCTCATGCATGATGTTTAGTTTTGTTGTAGAACCATAAAACAGAACAATAATGGTCATTTATCCAATAAAATACTGTTTATTTTAGTGTTTTTTTTATCATTTATTTGAGTTGAAACACCTAAATCACTTTCTTTAGATCCACCAGGCAGAGAAATGTGCTTTCTAAAGAAAAATATTTTTTCGGTTCCTGTTTTCGGTACCAATTTATGTTTCGATACCAGTAGTACCTTGATTAAGTTTTCGATACCATACTGGTATCGTTTAACGGTACCCAGCCCTACCCATAAGGGAACAGAATAAATATGAATAAAGAATTTAACTTTAAATTCATGAACAATAGAAAACTTAAAGCCCCAAAAAGCGATTATATATGACTTTTGTTTCATCAGTAGGTGGCAGTAGTGAACCCCGCTCCAGACCCCCCCTCGCCTCACCTGTCCACACGCTGCCCTGCCGGTGCTTTCAAAGAGAAATGGGGAACACATAAATGCGATATGTAGCAAACATTTTTTTTATTCATTTGCTTAACTATAACTTCCATGGAGGAGATCTATGTTTTGTCATCTACTACATAATTTTTCATTTGTAACTACATACATAGTGCTGAAGTGTTGTAGCCTGGCACGCCAGCCTGAGTTAATGTATTACTTACCTGGGAAAACAGTCTGGGAGTCCGCCGTTGGGGCAGCAGTTCAAATCGAGACTCGAGGCGGGACTAACAAGCCCAGAGGGACCCAATCAGCGAAACACGGATGTGACGTTAATGCACAGAGCCAGGCAGCGAAGACGTCTCTTTTAAACAGAAAAGCCTTCAGCGCAGCCAGATTTTGTGGTTTTAAGAACAATTCCAGCTCATTTAAAACAGAAGATAAGCCAGTGGTAAAACGTCGCTCCGCAGCGGCCGCCATCTTGATTGTTGTGGTTCGAGACTGGGTGCATTATGGGAAATTCTGAAGCTGAAAATTACACATCGCAAACTCCCGTGCTGTGTGATTGGTCTGGGATTTTGAACCATTCCCCGACTGTCTTCCCAGGTATGTAATACATGGAGGAAGCCAGGCTGGTGTGACAGGCTATAAGATTTATATCTCACGACCCTTGATTTCCACAAAAGGCTCTGGATGGTGCGTTTTAGCAGCAAATACAGAAGCAAAAATGACCTGACAGTTCCCTGTAGATATGGCACTGTTAAACAAATGGATCAGGATAATTTCAACTGAACTGGCGTCAGATGGTTTCACTTTGTTCATAATGTTAAATCCTGGCTGTTTTACCTACTGCTGCTTGGTTGGTTCAAACATTTCCACTAATTTTGTAACTTGCACAGGCATGTTTGTGTTTATGGAGTGCAGGGGCAGGTGAGGGCTGTGGGGGGTGTCCTGTGATGGGGGAGATCTAGACATATAATGTGAAGCTACAGTACATCTTTTTTATTATTGGGGCTTTAAAGAACACTATGAAAAACTGCAAAAACTATGCAATGGTTATATTTGCTTGGTGTGTGTATAATATAACTACATTATGTGCATTCAGAAAGTGACTCAAAGAGTGTCTGCAGAAGCTTCAGTTATACATGTTTCTTTTCCTTTCTTTTCTTACCTTTGCAACTATTATAACAGTAATTTATTTATTTATGATTCATTTTCCCCATCACATACTAAATGTTGGGTCAATGAATCAATTCATTTTGTATAGCCCAGTATCATAAACAAACTTTGCCTGAAAGGGGTTCACGTTCACAGGCCTCTTTTGCCTGTGCCCCAACATTTCTTATTATTATTTAAGTTCTAGGGATTGGAGAAAATGTAGTAATTGTGTTCAAACTTGCAAGTACTGCATTTGTGCGTGTTTTTATCAGCTGCCATCACCCCAAATCTCAAATCACGGCATAAATCACTTCTTTAATGCAGCAAGTCAGCATGGCATGAGCCTGCATCAGACATAGAGGTGTGTGTGTGTGAGGGGGCTTTGTTAGCGGCAGATGGCAGGGCCGTGGTCTGCTGCCAAATGCACTGTGTGATCATGTAAATGATGCACGCCCACATTTAAGAAACACAAATGCCCCATAACACTGAGATGTAAATACTATCAGCATATGCAGTTGTGCAGACACCTGTAGTGATGTGAAACAGATGAACATGCAAACTGGAGCCATCTATCCACATATTGTTGTTGTGCTTTGTTCAAGGAAGAGCTTTGTTCTTACTCAGATTATGGATCTTGATCCATCCATCCATTTTCTTCCGCTTATCCGATGCTGGGTCGCGGGGGCAGCAGTCCAAGCTGTCCGGATCACACTGCACCAGTCCCTTATGGCTCCTCCTGCAGGTGGTGAGTTCACAAGAGAACAGCCTCATGACGCTCCTTCACCTCTGGGCAACATGTCCTTGACGTTCTCTCATCATAAGGAGCTTCTGAGCCGCTCTTGGTCTGACACGTCACCTAGGACCAGTTTGCCATGTGAGACCCTACCAGGGCCATAATGCCCCAGACACCAGAGGGATGCATCTTGATGTCAAAGAAAAAGTAGGGAAGACCAGGGCTGGTTGTCACACTTCTTCCAGTCCACTGCTCCTCAAAAGAACGTCCCACTGGAGTCACACAAACAATAAATGAAACAAACTTTTGACTGGAAGTTAGTGCTGAGGGCTCCTTTCTCTTTCTTTCTTTTTTTTACATCTCATTGTAATTGTGCCTCATGTGAGGGGAAGGTTGTCACAATGTGTTTGGTTGTCCCAATTGTAATGAATGGGAAAACAAAGAACCAAGGCACTCCTCCTACATTATAATTCTCTATTTACATTTCATAAAAAGCCTTTATTGTACATAATACATAAAAAATCTAATACTTAAAATCTTTTAAAACATGTTGCTGGTCTCCTCCACACGTATGAAAAAGGCTTGTTGGAGCCGATACGCTAAAGATTAAGAAGATAAATATTTTAATATGTATTAGCCCAGTACAATAAAGGCTTTTTAGGAAATGTAAATAAAGAATTAAAATGTGGGAGGAGTGCCTTGGTTCTTCGTTTTTCTCTTAAGTTTCTGTTCCCCAATCGCCAAAGAGCAACTTCCCCAAAAACAAGTACTATGGTACTGACTTCCTGAGCACTTTCTCTCACTGTAATTAATGGGGTTTCGGTGTTAACATGAAATCTGAACAAAACAAAGCATAACTTTTTTGTGTTGCACCATTCCAACCAGACCCACCACAATCTGTGCTCTCACAAATTTGAACAAAGGACATACATAAATGCCGACCTGCTTAAAAACAAACTATTAATTCATTTTAATTGTCTAAATCAGTTTGTGTCAAAGTTATTTTTACACCGAGCTGGTTTTAACATCTCATTCTGCAGTCACGGCGCTAACCGTGTGCATCATGTTGCCTTTCCAGTGTTGATTGAAGCCAAAGCTGAACAGTGGGAAGCTTTACATCAAAGACTGACATTCACCTTTCACAACCTACTCTTTTGATGCACACACACACAAACACACACAGACACACACAGACACACTTGAGGGGAATACAAAGTTCTGACACTTTTATCATATCAAAAAATGACATTTGCCTCCTGGACCCCAGCGTAGCAGGAAGTGTCAATATATAAGACTCCAAAATAGCTAGTTTTTGCTTTGAGGTCGATCAATGAGCTCCATGGCATCATTGCAACTTTTGCAATGTTAATGGACAAGACGTGTAAAAATAAATATATATGGTAGAGCAGTGTTTCCCAACCAGGGGAAAGGGGGGGCTTAGAGGGGGGTACTTGGAATAATTTCAGATCCAAAATAAGATCAAATTGAATCATATTTTTGATTATTATGTTCAAAGAAAAGCTATCTAAAACATTCAACTGTGAAGAGTAAAAGTTTTAGAATACTAAGTAACCATTTTACTGATAAATACGAGTTTTAGTCATTCACTTTCTAACTAAACGTTAAAATCATCGAGGAAGGGGGTAGTATAAATAAAAGGCCCAATGGGTACACAAGACAAAAAAGGTTGGGAGCCACTGAGGTAGAGCATCAGGTATGTGCTGGTTTGGAGTGGTAAATTCAACAATAAAGCATCAAAACATTACTTGTGTTAATCTGAACCTATTGTAAAATCCAAAAACTATTTTCTGAAAAGATAATGCCACTTTAGAGTTAGATTCACAGAGCTAGGTTCATCAATGTAAAAAGGAGCTAATTCTTGTTGTGTGGTCATTTCTTCAAGTATTTTCCATCTTTAGCAGCAATGATGTAAACCATTTATCTGCTAAAATTGCAGAGACATTCCTGAGTCAGGAATAATTAGTTATATTGATTATAGTTTCAGCTTTATAGAATTCTTTAATGCTTATTCAACTATAATTTGTATGAAAATACAGTTTTGTACATTTGTTATATCCTAAATTCAGTTCTTATTCAGGCAGCGCAACTTGTGTTCCAACCAACACCATACAAGTTGAGAGCCACTGATGTAAGCCATTCATAATCACAAGAGTCTTAAGCAACAAGTTTATTTATTCCATATTTTACACATCCTTTTGTTTATTGTTTACTGCGAGCGCCATCAATACGCCACATGGGAGTTCTCCGTTGTAAGTGTAAGCTCTATGGTACATATGCACACATTCACACTGGACATAAGGCTTTCTTACAGCATGAATGGCCCCTTCTGGCATTCGCAAGTCTTCTCTTAAGATGCCACAATAGAAACAATGTACAAACACACACACACATTTGGCAGTAGCTGTATCAAGCAGCAGATGCTTGTGAATGAGCTCTTTTGCTGACTCGGATTCATAATGTGGCCATTGAAAATCACTTTGAGTACATTCATAACCACTTATAACCACCCATGAATATTCACAGCTCAGAGCATTTGGCACATACATGCGGCTAATGGGATTTACACACCGACATGTACAAATACACACTGGCCGATAATGCGCTTTTCTGTTTGATGCGCTGAAATTGAAATAAGTTATTGTTTAACATGATGGATTACAAGCATTTTCGAGCATGGACACTAAATTCAAGCAAAATTTCCCTTTTACAGTTTTTCTCAATTTGTTTGGCTAATTTCGTTAAACCGAGATGACATTCTCAGAACAAATGTACAATTGTCCAAACCAAGATGAATTTTCTCACAATGGTTGGAACATTTTTCATTCTTTAGAGCAAATTGTATACGTTTCAGAACACTTGTGCAAATGATTCGTCACCATCTCCTACAGTTTGTATCAGTATCAGATGAATTTATGCTTCTGATTGTCACTTCTCAGTGAAACGGTCAAACCCTCCAAAACACGTCAGCATCATTTCAATGTTTCAGTCGTCCCGGCCAAACCGTTTCATTCAATTGTCAAAAATATGTCAGGAACACCGTACTGTTGCAATGGAAGAGAGAGGATAAGGTGTGATGTGGATGAGACCAACAGCAGCAGGAGGGAAGCGAAGAGGAAGAATGAGGATGAGGACAAATTCAACATTACTTTCTGTTTCGTTTGTTTTGTGTTTGAGAAGTTTATACTGTTGTGCTGTATACATTGTTTTACTTTATTTTCAACTTGATGTATAGCATTTATGTTTCATGTGTGTAGGACTATGCATGAATAAGAATAAAAATATCCATGGCTATGTGCGTGCAATGTGTGATGTGTCAGACCTTAAGTATACTCATGAAACTGTATACTGTGAATAATATACAGTAATTATTAGTTTATCTGAGTTAATTTATTTGACAGGAACAATGTACAGGAGCATTAATCAAAGTACTATGAAAAGATGCTTTGTACCAGACTTTAGCTCTTGGAGCTAATTTCCATCTGCAGTCCCTGAGACACACAACAACTTACAAAACACTGAGCATAAAGCAATGCAGTTCATAATATTTACACAGCACTATATACACACATCATTATAATGTACATTTAGTCAAAGCAGATAAAGCCTCCCCTGTGCCCTTCCATCCTCATATTTAAAACCTGATCTAGTTTTGTTTTGTTTTACTGTTAATTATGTGTTCTGTGTTCTTAGAAAATGGTGTTTAATTCCTAGGTTACATTTTTTTCAAGTCTTTGCACAGTTTCAGCTCGGTTGGAAGTTTGTTCCATTCTGTGATTGTTCTACATGAAAATGCTGACTGTCCTAATGCAGTTTTTCATTTTGGTATTGTGCATTGTGCATTGACCGTTGACCTCGTCGTTCTGACCATCCGATCGATGTTAATTGGACAAACCTTTTAAGTGCTGGAGGTGCCACATTATTACAGTTTTTCCCTGTCACTTTGGCACATTTCTCCGATCAGAAATGATATTTTCAAAACTACCGATACAATCTCCAAATCCGTTGGTCAATTTAGCAAATGAAAATATTAAAATCTTGTTGCTTTTTACACAAAACCATTTGAAGATCACTTCCTTCTAATGGTTTGGTGCAATTTTGTGCTGTTTGGTTACACTTTCAGTTGTTTATGTTGTGAAAGTGCATTATCAGGTTCTCAGTTGATTTATTACACCCTCAAAATATGTAGTTCTTTCTTCATTGAATTGAACTGTGGAAAGCAAAATGGATACATCTGTTATCAAGTCCAACATATGTAACAATGTCTGGATTCATGATACAATATACAGTATCAGTTGGATCTCATTAGTCTGATGACGAGGGACGTGTTCAACACAAACAACCAGCACCAATTCACTGATCCATCTCCTCAGGAGCATCTCATCAGCAACTTGTGATGTGGACGAGAATCTTTGGTTCAACAGGAACGAACATCAAAATGTGTAAACAAAATGTGTAAACATAACACTACAATTATGTAGTTATATACTATTTTTGTTTGAATATTTCAGGTGTGAAAAGCCATGCAATTTTCTGTTATAAATTACTGTAACACAATAAATGGTGTGTGAATAGCAATTCAAACAGTGATGTCATGTTGTAGCCTACTTATTTACAGACCAACAGAGCCACTGTTGGTCTAACTTCAGTCTAATTTAGTGCATAATCTGAAAATACAGTGAATTATTTTGATGACCATGTTCATAAACAATGCTCAAAGACGTCTGTATTCTGAGGCTCTGACATGTTCACTCACAGAAATACTTGCTTTTGATTCATGAACTAATCATTTTGATCAGGTGAAGTGATTCTGCAATTATTATATTGTATTTTGCTGCTTGTACAAAATATTTTGAGAAATGTACTTAAACTTTTGGAAACATCAGTTCTGATCTCAGAAATTTGCCAAAGTGACTGGGAAAAACTGTAAGATCCAGTAGGACTAATCCAAGACCAAGATTGTATAATAGTTCATAGTAAACACAACAGCTGCAAAACAGGCTTTTATTGTTATTATAAAGTAGTATTATTTTTGTTTGTTTCATGCATAAATAGTTTGATCTGCTCATCACTGTGTGTTGAGAGATTTATGTGTTCTCACAGTGACTCTCTCTCTTCAGTTTGTGTCACATTTGTTTAGAGCAAGACCTCTCCCTGTGTTTCATGCTGTATATGATGTCTCCATGAAAATTAGCACTTAGTTATGAACAACTTCATAACTAAGTGCTCATGAATTATATGTTTGGTTACAAAATATAATTCATGAATTAACTATTGCTGTGGGGGCCATATTAAAACTCCAGGGGGTGGATGTGGCCCACGGGCCGCATCTTTGGCATCCCTGATATACAAGAGGGTCGTGTGGTCTTTTTATTTACAGTTGGCCAAAGGTTTACATCCCCTGACAGAATGTCAAGGTATGTAACTTATGCATTTCATAAAATATGAATAATACCACTAAAACCTTTATTTCTCTCATGGTTAGTGGTTGCGTGAAGCTATTTATTGTCAAAAAACCTGTTTGTTTACCCTTTTCTACTAGAAACTAGCCAAATACATATTGTGCATCTTGAAACAAACATAATTTTTTCCCGGAGAGTCCTGTATTTCAGCTGAAGTGAGTTTTTCTTTGCTCCTGAATAATTTTCCTGGCAGTTGTTGAAGGTCATTTGAGTAGTTTCTGTTTCATTATGAATTCATTCAACACAGTTCTTTGACAATAAATGGCTTCACACAAACACTAACCATCAGTGGAAAAAAAGATTATCATTCATATTCTATGAAAAATGGCCAAAAGATTAATAGGGTATGTAAACCTAAAAGGGTATGTAAACCTTTGGCCACAACTGTATAAAACCTGCAAATCTAATAGCACTAGCTATGATCAACAGAAAAATCTTTTTCCCACAATTGTGCAGCTCCAATATAAAATATATATACACTCAAGCAGATAAGAGAGATGAAGAGAGCAGATACTTTAACTGCAGTTAACTGAGATATCACACTTAATTAAGGTCTGGGATGTGTGTGTATGAGAGAGTGCTCGTTTAAGCCCACGGCTGTAGCGGAGGATCTGCGCAGCATATAAACGGCTCAAAATCACATTACCAGCCCGATAGTCCAGTAGTCGAGGAGAAATGGTGGGGGGAGGGAATAAAGAGAGACTGCTCACACCCAATTACACAAACAACAAACAGCAGCGCACATCCGATGCAGTAATGGCGCTGATTTATGGCTAATGTAATGGGTCTAATTGTCTAAGAATCTAAGAGAACACAGTGAGACAGATGGTTGCCAGGACAAGGTGGTGAAAAAGGCTGGGAGAAAATGTGGGCTAAGCAGGAAAAGAGGATGTCACAGAGCTGCTTTCCTGTATGCGACAGTTTGCAGAAAGAAAGTCACGTTGAATGATCCTAATGAGGTTTTAGTGATGGAAATTATTCAGCATCCTTTTTTCCAGTTCCCACTTGGCTGCGTGAAAACGAAAGCAGATGAAACGAAAACAGATGGCGCCCGTGCTGACTATAAAGCGGCGCTGGTGGTGTCTTTTACCTGTGGCTGCAATAGGGGCAGCCGGACGTGGGCCAGCAGAGACGCGAGGTGCTTCTGGCGGCCGGGGACGTCATGATGCACCCAGGTCAGCAGTGAGTTCACCACAGTTTCTTCGTCAGCCACGTTGACGTCATCTGAGGTGAGCAGCCGTGCCATCTCTTCCACTGGCAGCAGCAGGAACTCCTGGCCCCCCACCACGTCCAAAAAGTGTTCCTGTCAGAGCCGCGAGGAGGCCGCACAGAGAGCAAAGGAGGCCGATTAGTCTCAATTGGGAGGAAAATGAATGAATAATGAATAGCGAAAAGAGAGAGGCGGTGAGGCGAAGGAGACGGAGGAAGATTTTAGTTGAGGGCGACAGAGGATCAATGACTGTGGAATAAAAGGGAAGGAAATGAGGGCTTGAGAAAGGTCAGAGAGAAATGGAAACGAAAAGCTGGAAAAATACAGGCAGGATGAATTCTTTTGTAGTTCATAACAACGGCTCAGGAGCACAGAGTGACCCAGGTACTAGGTGGGTCACGGTCTATGGAAAGTCTGTAGTTTCGATGTGACATTCAGATCTTGTGCAACTTTACGTGAACTGTGCTGCTGCATTTAGCCGCTCATCATGCGATTACACACACACCACGATGAAGATAAAGAAAACGTAACGCGCAGAAACTGAGGCAAGACAAGAACCACATCAGAGACACAAAGCCGCTATTTCAGTCGCCATAGCAACCGCCAGCAGAAGACTACCATCGCGGCATCACCATGTGTGTCTGTGCATTGAGAACCGAGGCAATCTGCTCGGTGCCGACGGGAGAGAAAGAACGAGGGATGGGGCTGTCCTCTCTCGCATTCTGGCAGACCTGTTGAACCTACCATAGTGTAGTTGTGGGCAGCCCTCTGCAGGTCGCAGCAGCCCTGGGCGTCGGCGTAGGAGCGAATCCCCAAACAGTTGGATGGATGGAGCTGCTTCATGAGGAAAGAGCAACAGGCCTGGACCACGGAGGACAGCTGCAGCAGACAGGAGGCGGACAGCAGAGACTCGATGGTGTCCTCCCTCAGTTCAAGACGCCCTGGACGCCAGAGAGGGAAGACTTTTTCAGGCTCGAGATCAGCAGAGCAGTGACTTCTTATTGTGAACCGTTTTTTTGGTCTTTATGTGGTCTAGAATAACAGATTGGACAGGCCTCTTTACCTGTGTAAGCATACTGCACCAGGACCCACAGAGCGTCCGGATCCACGCCCTCCATCTTCACCTCGTCCTGTTTGGCCTCACGCACGTCACTGGTGAACATGGCGGCAAAGTAATCGGACACTGATGAAAGGACCAGTCTGCGAGGAGAGAGGGCATGTATCAGTCACTTATGATTGAGCTTTAACAATAGCATAGGTGTAGACGGCAGGAACAGCAGTAAGTTGGGCAGCTAGTTAGTACAGCTAAAGCTACAGGTTTAGTGCACACATTGAGGAGCATAGCTTACCGCTCGGTTTGTATTAACTATTATCAGAGATGATCAGAGACTGGGGTTGAGTCATCGCACTGCTCTGAATTCTCACTTTGTACAATAGTAGCAGTGATTCTCATTAATAATGAGACTAGAACACATAACATTAACTATACTGTTTAAAAATTTGATTGACAAGATAAAATATCAGTACAACATTAAATGGACTATACCTGATTTTTTCCTAGTAGTGGAATGTAATTGTTCTTTTTTCCTTTTTTAGTATATTGCAAACTCAGACATTTCTGGAAATCTAAATCTAAAGCATTTATTGTCAATTTCATGAGTTTGCAGGCTAGTTTTCTTGCATTTCTGTGACTATGATCCTAAAACATGACCCTGCCAGTAGTGAAATGTGCTCATAAACTCATCTCTAAAGCTGGACACACACTAGCAGATTTTTAGCCAGATTTTTAGTCTGAGGAGGTGTGGCTCAATAAAAACTTTCTCTCATGGCATGATCTGTGGTGGGACTCCTCATGTGTGTGTGTGTGTCCTTAGGTCTGTCCGTAAGTGTGGTCTGTGCACAGATCTTTAGTCTCAAAAGATTTTAAA